>JANKHO010000362.1:0-25923 GCA_027627235.1 Agrocybe chaxingu | reverse complement strand
GCCCATATCTGGCCACTCCGCCGGCGCCTCAAAACCAGAAGTGCATTCTTCGACGAACCCCACATACTTATGATCGCCCGCTGGTGCAGCTGCAGTGCATCCCCGCACTCTCGGGTCTACCAGAATTCCTCTCGGGGTCTACCATAATACATAATACGTGTGATCAAGCCCCATAACGAATAACGCGCACTACAACAGAGCGCCTGCCGCTACTGTCCCATCCAAATTCCCGACTTTCAGCTCTCTCTCAAAATACTCAGTGCTCAGTGCTCAGTGCTCTATTATCGACGCCCAGCCAGTCAGAGGTTTGTTTACTTCATTGGTTACTTCCTATGTGTCGCACAAAGGTCATCTACTCTACCATTAACTTGGCCAACATAATTTAACGCCCGTGCGTACCAAGCATCCGAAAAAGCCCAACTCCACTGTGCAGCATTCACTTCGGCGGCGGAGGCGGCGGCTTGCACGGTCCCTTGACCGAACTCCTGATGGCTCCTGGTTTTGATTTCATCCTTCACGTTTCTCTTCTAAGTTCTTCTAAGCCAGTCCTCTATGAGTGTTTCTGCACCCTCGGAAATGACCCGGGGCTTACCTTACTTTTGACTCTCGTTCGGCGATGATAACGATACTCTTAGGCGTCGACGCGTTGTAATTTAGGTGGGTGTTCGGCAGACCAAAGGATTAGAGTAGGGCTGGGAGGGCGATAGGGCTGAGTTGAGTCAACTGCGGTGAGACTTCCTAGGTCTTATACTGGAAGGCCGAGCTATGCGCCATGTTGATGGGGTGAAGCAGTGGAATGGATTTCACAGCCTCTATTTATTTCTTTATCACGCACTCTGAATTGTAAGATCAAGATCGAAGGGGCGTGTTATGCAACCAAGTCCGCTGGAGATGGGTGCATCGCCCTAGTACTTCTATATGTCGTATATGGACAGAAGTGGGCCAATACTCAGGCTAAGGTTGCATTACATGCACTGGTTTTTGCTTCTGAATTTACTTGTGCAGGAGGACGTCAGTTGACGAGATCGTGCAGCAGTAAGTAGCAGGGTCATACCAAGCTCGAGGAGGCCGTCGCTAGCTGAACTACAGGGAAACGGGCCGGGATGTAGATATGGGGGGCTACATACATACTACAAAAAATCAGCCATAGCAAGCGCGGCAACGTCAAGGTCCAGAATCAAAGTCTTTGAGCTGATCCCACTTCGGAAGACCAAAGAAACTTGGCAGGTCAGTCCATAGGTCCCTTCCGACTTCGTGCCTCCTCGTAGCATTCCCTAACGCTATCTGCACAAATTTTCACCGATAGTTTGGGCTGCACGGGCTGGAACACCTCCAGTGCGATCCCGTAATCGACCGTCGACAGAGAGCCACAGGGTCAGATTAAAATCATGCAGGAGCTTCTGCTCTGAATGTGGGCATCTGGTCCTTGTGGTGCAGTTCTCGCGTGGCATGAGCGCTTCGTCGCTTGCCCGCTCGTGTAACACATCGTGGACTGCGCGGAGGAGACGGTCTTTCCCTAGCATGCACTGGATTCTGGCATCTTTCTGAATTTCTTCTTCGGAGCGAGTCAGTATCTCTTCCTGAATGTTGTTGGTCAGCCGATTAACGTTCAACAGTGGGAATGCATTCGCTGAACTTACTGGGATAGTCCTCGATGCGTAGTATAAGAAAGCACCAGGCAGGATGGTTTGCATGCCGAGCTCGCGTGACAGAGAAATAACAGACGCGGCAACCTTCGAAGCAGAAGTCATATACTTCAAAGTCGGCACGGGCGGATCCCTGACGGACTCATCCCAATCCTCGAGGGTGGTCCCGAAATCGTATCGTAGTCGTTTCGGAACTTCGTCCCGCAACGGCACTATCACTATATTGTAGAGTATTTCCTTCCCAAACGGAGCGTGGCTGCCGCCTGTCCCATCTCAATTTCTTTACTGAGACCCAATGCACTTCACCCGCATTCCCTCAGAGTCGGCAAATTCGTTCAAACAGGTAGACGCGACAGACGCATCGGACGTGATTGTAAAAGATAGCCTGAATGTGCTCAACGTCTTCTGCTCTGTCGGAAAGATTGATAACGGGGCACCCTTCCACAACCAGAGGCATGGGACTTGCGTCTGTTGGCCTGTAATGAGACCCTCAAAGGCGTCGTATTGGCGGACCAGCCTGGATCTGCGTGGATCGGTGAGCACGATGCTGCCACTTTCCAACCAAAATCTTTCTGAGCATCTGAGAGGAACGGCCTCTACGTCGAGTGACTCAACTCTTCGACGCTTTGATATCAATTCTGACATGAGTATAGAAAGGACGAATCGGTGAGGTGGTGACAGATCTGTGATAGAATGCGTCGAAGTGCCACGGAAAACGTGGGAACTGGGAAGAGCCGGCGGCATCCCTTTCCCGACGTCATAATTTCTCTGTCCTCCCACCGTATCGTTCCTCCAAACAACACTTGTGCATTATGAGCGACCCACATCCAGAACCCCCTAAAGTCTCTTGCGAAACCCTACCGTCACCTCCGCCTAGCGTCGTCCCAACATCTGGCAGGAGATCTCGACAGCGGGACCACGTTGTGGGCTCCCACTCCCGTTCTCTATCGCGAGCGAGGTCGCAGTCTAGTGCACACTCTCGACGTTCGGAATCGCATAACATCCTGCAAGACATACGGATCGAAAATTCCAGCGTTTTATTGCCTGGAGAAGGAGACGACGGGGTTCCAAGAGCCCAGGGGAAGAGGAGATCCGAGTCGTTGAAAAGAACGCGAGAAAAACCTCCTGAAAACGACACTATCTTCCCCAATTCTAACGCTTCGCCCTACCTTCTGCTCGTTCGGAAGATGCGACGCTTCAGCCCCGTAATGGTGCTCGAGAACTCCGGAAGTGTTGCACGCGACCACCTTGCCTCCGAGCGTACCTTCCTTGCCTACGTACGCACTTCCCTTGCATTATCCTCAGCCGGTGTCGCCCTCGTCCAGCTCTTCACCATCGCAGACCTTACTTCACGCGGGTCAAACACCCCGCTCAGCTCTGCGAGTCGGAGGGTGCAGCGTTTCGCGAGGCCGTTGGGCGTCGCGACGATTGTGCTCGCTCTGATCACGTTGGTTATCGGTAAGCAGAAGATTGTCCGTCACGTTGGGATTTGCGTTTGCTTAGTGATTTTTTATATCGACAGGCGTGTACAGGTATTTCCTTGTGCAATATGCGCTGCCAGAGAAACGGTTCCCCGTTGCGCGTTTGTCGGCAATTTTTATCGCGTTCGTTCTTGGGGCGTTGGTTGTTGTCATCTTTGGCGCCTTACTGGATGGAGTTAGCGGCTAAACGGGACTTTGAGTCCGACGGCTGCCCCACAACCCAATCGCTTTTACCATAAAAGCACTGGCAGTGGATGGAAGAGTCGCAATATGTTCGCGCGCACGCGCACTTTAGACACATATGTATCTCGCATCATACAGCCGTCTCAACGATCTACTTACGTGCATGTATTCTTGCTCATCTCGTGGCACATCGGACAGCAAATTGCTCCAACCGCGGGCTACGCCATACAAAGACTCTTTTAACAGAAAGCTTGCATAGAAGGTTCAGAACGGATGTGGCCAAGGCCGACTCTCCGCTACTCGCGGACGTGATATTATAACTTGGGCGCTTACCCACGGCCAGTCCATGCAAGATGACCTGCACCCCTCTTTCCCAGCAATTATCAAGCATGTCCTAGCAAATTTCTCCAGGACCACTCGGAATGCCTTTACCTCGACGTCAGGCAAGTTTTGTTCATGATATGTACCATGGAGCTTGGGGTTATCGATGGTTCCTTCCCTTCATATCAGGAGGCAGGAATTCTTCGTAATGCCTTTCCTCAGTTTCCATTGTTCTCGCGAAAAGCAGCCGCATGGCCCAATTCCCAAGGGAATGCGAGTCTACCTCAAGAAATTGTTGACATCATCGTAGACCTAGTCGCTTCACAAAGGCAGGAAGCGCAAGAGCGGGACGAATTCAAGGCCCTGGGATGGAACGAGGCGCTTCGTGCCTGCACCCAAATCTCTTTTGCATTTCGGGCTAGAGCGATTCCGCTCTTCTTCAAACATACTGAGTTCAGATTCACTCGGACCGCGGCGCAGCAACAGGCTGCAAGGCTTCTGAAAGTATTCAAAGGATACCCGGCGCTGTTCACTCACATGTTTTCCTTCACAATCTCCTTCCATGTCGAAGGGCATCCCTCCGAAACACACAAGGGCACTTGGACATCCTTGAGGTCTATCGGGCAGCGAAAGAACCACTTTCTGCGACTTCTCCACTCCGTCCTGTCTCGATCCTCTATTCAGGCCTTCGCAATCGATGGCCACAACTGGGGAAGTGAACTCCTCTCAAAAGAGGAGAAATGTGCACTGCTCGCCATGCGGTCAACGCCCTCCGTACGAACACTACGGCTCTCAAGCATCATATATCTCAACCCGGGGATGCTCATTGGTGATCAGAGCGCTCGCGGGGATAACCTAGAGAAGCTGATGCTCTACGGCCGGGTAACCTACAACTGTATTTCTCCCTCAATTCGAGGCGGGATCAAAACTCCACTCACTCCTTCGAAGATAACATCGGCGGCGGTGTCCAACCACACATGCACGTCTATCGATGATGAAGAGCTTACACCACAGTGATGGTGACTGGCGATCTCCTCCCACCTTCTATCCTCCATACTTTCGTTACCTCAAGGACCTATGGATCAATTACTCTGGAAGGCTGGTGAGAGACCGGACTTGGTCTTTCGCCCAGGGCTCGGCCACGACCCTGGGGACCCTCGAGTTCGGACATATTGGGGCTGAGAGTAAGTTCACTTCCCCCTCCCTACGAGAAGGGCTTCCACCCAGACTCACTTGTCGCCACTTTTCTTAAACTAGGAGCCACTGCGAGCTCCGTCGCAGATATTCGTACCCCTTGGCGTCTGAGAGGCCTCGTCGCATTAAAACATCTCAAGTTCAGCACCGGCACTTTCTATCCACTTTGGCCATCTCGCAACCTCATTCTCATCCTCAAGATTCTGAACTCGCCACCCCCGCCTGCAAACTACAATCCCTGGAAATTGGCCTGGATGTTCTCTCTCTTCAGCCACATTGGTGTCTCGGTGATCCTGATCTCAAGAGCTGCTGGGTAAGACTGGAGCACGTACTTCTGGGACCTCGCTTCCCCTCACTGCGTTCTGTAAAGATCAAGATATGGGTAGACAGATACTATCGTGACTGGACGCAGAGCCAGGATCTCCGCCCAAAGGTTGTTTTGCCCGAGGAAAGTAAGCTCGAGGCGGAGAACGTAATCCCATATCTTCTTGCCTTCCCTACGGTAGAGACAAGATTTTCAATTGTATATTATGTATCTGATATACCCCAGCGCTGAAGAGAGTTACTTCCCCAAAATACTAGTAGAGGTCATACACGACGAGTTCAAGAACTGGATAGGGAAACGGACATGCCAGTCTTAATATTGTATCAGTTGCAAGCTAAAGAGTTCTGAAACTGGGATGGTGGTGTTGAATCAATGCGACACTCGTCCTCTGTGATCAAAAATTAACCATTATGAACGTGGGCTTCAGAGTTACTCTGCAGCAAAAACAGAAGACTTGACAACAGCGAGATTCGAACTCGCGCCCTTTCGGACTAGATCCTGATTCTAGCGCCTTAGACCACTCGGCCATGTTGCCATACGACTTCGTTTGTTTTAAGCATTTGTAGTCCCTAAAGACACCCAGGGTCACTTAGCCGCTGGATAGAATTTTCTCACGTACACACTGCACAGCTAGAACCACCATCGATATCGTCTTTGGCACCTCTAATATGTCCTCCTCTCCATCATCTTGATGCACTATCGTTAAGCTAACCTCACAGCAACATTGACGAGTTCACCGCCCGCCTGGAGCTCGTTGTCTTGAGGTGCTATTCCGATCATTGGTGAAGCCCAAGTCTCGGACATGCCCAAATTTCTCTCTCAAGCGGCCATAGAGCTCCTCACTTCTCTCATTGGCTTGGACGTAGGTTTCAGGCTACCTGCTCCCGTTCATCGAGTTGCGTGCACAACGACTCTGGCACCCAATGCTCAATTTTCGATCCCGGCCATGCTAAAACCACGACCCATGCAACCATCCCAGATCAGCCTGGCCGGCATATCTCCACCGCCAGCCACACTGATTATAAGCGCTCCACCCCCATGCCCTAGCGTCCGCCACCCCACCCTCACGCCCTAAGTCAGGCGAAGCTACCTCTGCCATAAACTATGGCTCCTCGAGGTGCGGCCGAGTCCACGAAGGAGCTTACTCACTGGCGACGCTTCTACTCCGAGACCACGCCCCTTCTGGCTCTCGGACGACGTGACGTCCACTCAGACCATGCCATAAACCTCCCAGCCAGGCCGTTCACGCATCTGGGCGTCTGGGCCTACATCGCGTTCGCGTTCATGCTGCTTGCGGTCACGACTATCCTAGCGTACATGATCTACAGCTGCTGCCATACCGCAAAATGGAGGGCCGTCGTTCGCGAGAGTAAGGTTGCCGGTCCAGATGGGAGGGGTTGGGTCGACCTGCCTTCGACAAGGATGAAATCGAAGGCTACGCTCTCGGACTTTGATTCTGGCAAGACGGTCGTCGGCTCGGATGGGAACATGAGCTCGGAGAAGGTTCGGAGTAGCCGGAGGAAGGGGGTTATGAACATCGTTGAGATGAAGCAATTGGCGGTCAGCTTTGGACATCGGAGAAAAGAGTCTGAGAGCAGCGTAAGGCGTGGCCCATCACTATGTATCACCCATGCATACTGACACTTTTTTCTTCTAGCACCAGATGATCCAGATGTCGCAGCCGAACATTTCTCAGACGTCTCTGACGGCCAACGGCGATTCCTTCGAACTGGAATACCCTTCTCTTACGGCTCTCCCTCTAGCACATACCACAGATCGTGCGGCGACTTATATCCCCTTCCATCTCCCGCCACCTCCACCGTCGCCTACTCCGGCCCACAAGCAGCACGTTGAGAGGTACTGCGGTAGCATACAGCTCTCTCCCGTGTCTCCATCTCCATCTTATATGACCGGGGACACTTCGCCGCCGCCGCTCGCTCAACGCTCTATTCTCTCGGCCGGACGCTCTCGTACGAATACCCAAACTGTTCCTAGAGACCACCGCGAGGAAGGGCCTCCAGTAGAGTTCGACTCGCACAACATCCGCTTTGCGCCGCCGCTCAACCCGTTCATGACTCAGTCCGTTGCCATGCTCTGGAATGACCCCAAACTGTCGCCTATAAATGGTTCAATCATCACTCCGACGAGCTCGAGCTGGATGGGGAGCAGTTCACCTGGAGGAGGCAACCCGTCAACGCCTCCAGGTGGCCAGTCGCCCTTGGCCACGCAGCGAGGGAACTTCACCATCGCCCCTGTTCCGCAGGAGAAGAAGCGAGGGAGGGTTATCTCTCCAGTCCCACCTGGAAGACCTCGTGCGATAACATGTCCGCCAGCTATACGGCCGAGTCCTGGTCATTTCTAGAAGACAAATTCTCCTCTATTTTTCTTCTATTCCTTTTCAAGTGTTCGTCTGGCTTTCTACTTGTACGGGTGGTGGTGGTCATTTCCTTCTGTTCAATTTTCGTCTTCTGATTTCATTTGTTGCGCTATCGTTTGGGCTTTGAATTGTACCTGTCGAGATTGCGTAGAAAATTCTCTAGTGTGTATGATGATCGACATAGGGAGACTCGAAAGAGGGCGTGACTCTCGAAGTTATCCACTTCGAGCGGCCAAGCACTTTACTTATTATCTAAGTTTTGAATGTTGCTTGCGAAGCTAGTTCTTCTATGATGGCGCCTGATGACTAAAAGTCGACGAATGGCTAAGCCGTAAGTCATTTTTTCTGACACATCCGCCGCCGTAGTGTGGCGCAATTCTCGATTTATATTTCCTGCTCTCTGACTTACCAAGAGCGCGATTATTGCTGAGTAACTTGCCATAATTCCTGCTTTCATCGTATACAAGCGGCTCTCAATAAATGCGTCGAATACGAGGTGAATTTTGCTCAGGTTCATCGGGGATGTCCTCCCCCAGAACCGTTGCAGTCATCAGTTTCGGAAATGTTGCCAAGATTCTAGTTCCCGTACGCCCCTTTCTCTTACCGTCAGAACTGTTATTCAAGTCAACTATAGGCTTTGTTATCCAATGGTGCTAGAGTTCTCGTTCTCTCTCGCGATGCCTCCAAACTTAGAGGGGTCCCTCCGGGTGTGGCGATTGCTACGGCCGACTACAAAAACGAGGAACAACTCGAGGACATTTTCAAGTCGCACAAAGTAGATGTCGTGGTAAGTGCTGCGAGCGGTCCGGATGAATTCCTCAGGTACACCCAAGTGGGGATCGCAAGAGCAGCCAAAGCTGCAGGCGTCCAGTTGTTTGTGACGAACGATTTCGGCGTTTCAAATGACGGACACGATCCGAAGAGCGTTTTTGGTGCAAAGAGCGAGGCGGCTGGTAAGTGCGAACTGTTCACGGGTCGATTCATCTCCTGACGCCTCGCCCGAAAATAGCGCGGATAAGCCGGGAGGTGGGACTCCCTGTAGCCCGTGTCGTCGTAAGGATTTCCGGCAGAAACAAAATATTTTACTAACCACTCGTAGAACGGATTGTTCATTGAATGGATTCCGATCGTCACTTCCAACCCCTCCAAACCTGGGGTGTTCGAAATAGCAGGAAAGGGGGATACTAAAGCCAGCTTCACCGCCGCCGCCGACATCGCTGGTTCGTATCTTTTTTTCCCTGCTTCCTTGATTTGCCTCCATAATTCTCTTCTGTGGCAGGCTTCGTCGCACACATCGTCAGCACCGCACCACTTGCCGACATATCGAACAAGACCTTCCTTATTGAAGGGCAAGTTGCGACATTCAACGAGGTAGCTCAGATACTCGGGAAAGAAGTCACGCACACCCCCCTAGAGGACATAGAGGATCCCTTCAGAAGGCTCTTGCAGCGGGGCATCGAGGAAGGTTGGATGCGCACTGGTGTTGGCCCGGGGTATCCACCCTCTTCGCCTGAGGAGATAGAAAAGAGATCTAGCAGTGGAAATGCTTTCTGGCCGGGGCACCAGTGGAAGCAAGTCAAGGACGTCCTAGCTCCGTGAGCGGTCGCGTAAAGCGCTCGAAAAGAATAAGCGCTGGGGAAGCTTTGATCGGCGATCATTGTAATTTTAGTCGCATGTTTAATGAGTCTAATGTTCTCCCGAGCCTGCATAAATGAAACTTATGCTTGCAAGTGCCTACTACAAAGGCCTCTGGTCGGGAAAAATCTATGGATGAACCCCCAAAAGCCCCCAAATTCATGAACCTCTCATGAACCCCACATTACGGACAGTTTGCGCCTCAACTGCGATCATGTGAAATAATGAGCCGTGTTTAGTAAGGCTGATGGAATGTGGGATAAGTAGCGGAGAACAGTCAACCCGCGATCACCACCGAGGTCGAAGGCATAGTTATAACCAAGGACACGACGAGGCTCCTGGCCTGGGGAACGCCAACTAGGCTTTGGAGGCCTTTTTTTTGTGTTCTGGGAGCCTTGGGACATCCCCTCATGCTACCACAGGCCGGATTTTCCCCACAGTCCGCATTATACTCCATGTAAATAGAACACATTCCTCACGCTCAGAAAAAAATACAAGGTGCACGGGCCCAAGAGGTATTCTCAGCGAATAATACTCTGTTGAGATAAATTGGCGAACTAGGATGGCGCAGCGAGCCCCCCGCTTCCAGCGGTTACTTAATATGTCCATTCAAGAATCGGGTTTATTGATAAGATAAGATGGCTAGTGGGATCTCCCTTACTTAGAAACGCACTTTCAATACTTTGTCAATTGCTGCTCAAGGGTGTCATATCTACTGTCAGGGTTCTTCGTATGCGCCTCGAGGCAGATCGATTCGGCTCCGAGCTGTGGACTGGACTACTCACTAAAAGTCATTCTTCGGTCTGCCCATTTCCTTGAACGAATCTCAGCCATACCACTCCTTGTTCCCAATGCACTCGTCAGCATCCAGCACTTCTCAATTCTACTTGTTCAAAGACTGTTTGGCACGGCGGATACTCCAATATCAAACCGCTGGCGACGCTGATGACGCAAGCGACTCTGCCCTGGACGACTTTGCTACCTACCTGACCACGGAAGCATGGCCAACACTCCCTTCTGCCCTCAAGGAAGCCACATACGAGGCTAGAGGCTCACTCCGTCAATCGATACCAGACGTCGAGTCTGAGGATGCCCTCTCACTGGATTCTACATCAGCAGCCTTTATCGAGAGCCTTGTCTCGTACGGGATCGTCTCAGATGACGATGAAGCTTTCAGGTTTTTACGGAGAGCACTGGCGGAGTACGTGGAACAAGCGTGCGCACCGCCTCCAGTGTGGAGCTCGACACGGTCGAAGGAGTGTGAGATATGCCAGCAGGAGGTCCCACTAACGTACCACCACCTTATCCCGAAATCGGTTCACGCGAAGGTACTGAAGAAGGGTTGGCATCCTGAATCTATGCTGAATTCTGTGGCGTGGCTTTGCAGGTATTCGTCTTTTCATTGTCTTGATAATAGTGGACTTATGTCTAGCCTTTTTCAGGCCATGCCACAGCGCGGTCCACCAGGTTGCAAGGTGTGAGGATCTCGCACGGAATTTCTACACTGTCGGGCTCCTCCTTGAGCGGGAAGACATCCAGAGATGGCAGAAGTATGCTGCGAAACAGCGCTACGGAGTTCGTCGCGGGTAGGAGTTGGAGAATCCAATGACCTCTGCATTTGACCTCCTTTTGACATGTGCGAGACCCTGGCCGCTTGGCTTTCACGCCATCTTCTGAGGCATCTAGGGATAATCCTGGTGTTTACCTCTGGACCCCGGTCTACGATACTACCGGCCAGTGTACTTCCATTTTTTGTAAGCTCTTCGTACGATTCGCCAATAATGTAGTTATAGATTGATTGATTTGTTTGTTCTCAATAATGTGTTTTGATCTTATCTGTCTCGTCTCTGCACCGCCGCCACCAAGAATAAACGCATCCAACAAATCGATCAACGAGGCTGCCTGCTCTCTTTCCACCACCACCACCATCCCCCTCCCCATTGCTCACGACAGTTTGATACCCAATCCTCCCAGCCCATAATCTTCACGAGCCGAGACGTTGTTACCCCTTTATTTCTCCCGACGCAAACGTTGACTATAACCCTACACCACCCGCCATGTCGACCCCTATGCCGCAACAAGCGAGCGCCTCACCGATGCCTGAGGGCGTCACCGACCCAAACTACCAACCGCTGCCTGGGCGTCTGGGGAACCTGACGATGATCCAGCTCCACACTCTAGAAAAGCTGAAGAAGGAGCTCAAGGAGGAGGGGCACTTCGACGAGAAGAGGATGGATGACGCGATGCTCCTCAGGTGCGTATCATGGTTCATTTGGTGGCGGCTCCAGATTGCGTTCTATGTTCGGATTTGGGGCAGGGAGTTCATCCTGAATTAAATTTTATCGTCGGTATACTCCTCTGGAAGCGTGTTCGCTGGCATCGCCTCTGCAAAACGCGCAGCAAATCCGTGTCGGAAGGCGCTGGTTCATTCTGCAGTTCTGCGACATCGTGATTGGGGATGATTTGACGATTCAAAGATCCATCTATTCACCATTCCCCTTCCATCCTTCGACTATCTAGCAGACTTTTGCGACGTTATAATTGTGTTGATTTTTTATTTTCTCCTGTTTTCGCGAGGCGTAGCTCCTGTACTCATCTGCGGAATTATGTAGATTCCTTCGAGCGCGGAAGTTTGATCTCGTCAAAACGAAGGAGATGCTGCTCAATGCCGAGAAATGGAGGAAAGACTTCGGGGTAGAGGATATCGTTGCGTATGCCATCCCTCCCTATTCCACGATCCTGCGCGATTGACGCCTCTTCCTCAGCAACTTCGACTTCAAGGAGAAGGCGGAGGTTGACAAGTACTACCCCCAATACTACCACAAAACGGACAAGGTTGGTCCCCTCTCTTTTTTTGAGCAACAATGCTCTTGGCTCATATACACATCATTTTCCACATACAGGAGGGGCGCCCAGTCTACGTTGAGCGCCTGGGAAAGCTCGACATCAAGGCCCTCTACGCCGCCACTACCCAAGAGCGGCAACTCCAGAGGCTTGTCCTTGAATACGAGAAATTCCTCAATGACCGGTTGCCTGCGTGTTCCAAGCAAGTGGGACACCCCATCGAAACGTCATGCACGATCCTCGACCTCGGTGGTGTCTCCCTTTCCAACTTCTATCGTGTCAAGGACTATGTCTTTCAGGCGTCCTCGGTTGGCCAGGACAGGTACCCTGAGACGATGGGCAAGTTCTACATCATCAATGCACCGTGGGCCTTCTCTGCCGTTTGGCAGGTCATCAAGCCTTGGTTGGATGAGGTCACGGTGAAGAAGATCGATATCCTTGGCGGCAGCTATAAGGATGCGCTGTTGAAGCAAATCCCCGTCGAGAACCTGCCTGCAGAGTTTGGTGGCGCATGCAACTGCCCTGGAGGCTGCTCGATGAGCGATGCGGGTCCCTGGAATCCCAAATCGGGGGCTCAAGCGTGAGGCCCTGCGTAGAAGATAGATTTTTCCCTTCTGCATTAGTTTCTCTTCTCCCCAAGCTAGCTGTTGTCGGAAATCGCATTAGTACGCCCTGTTAATTTAATTCCTTGTCCTCTTCCCCCTAACTTGTGTACATCTATGAGGCGGGCATATCTCGAGGCTTCCATCCTTGCTCTAGTTTCTTTTCTCCTTCTCTAGCGCATCGCTCCACGAGCTGATTAAACGGAACTTCTCGTTGGGCGTGTATGCCATGACCTGTTCCTTCCCACTTCAGGAACTCCATCCTTTCCTTGTTGTTGTCGTCGCGAAGGGCAAGGTCCATACTCGCCTTGATGCGTTCAGACCCTGACGGGTGAACCAGGTTGTCCTCGTCCCCTGTCACGATGGCAATCTTCGGGATGTTGGCTGCGATGTACGCAAGTCGCTCAGGGCTGACGTGGTGGGTCAAGGCTGCACACATCTGCGAGATGTGTCCTAGTAGCAGCTGAGGTTTGGTGATGGAGACACGGAAAAGGAAGCCCTGTCATTTGAGGATGAATTGAAACGTTAGGTGCGAGGAGGATTAGCTGTGGGTGGAACTTACCTCTTTCTGAACGTCGTAATTTGTCTTTCCTAGCTTATTGTCTTGCGTGTTCCCGTTATACTCCCAGTGCGTATCGGTTTCGGCCTTTTCTGAGAGCCATTTGGGTGGAAATACCATCTCGAGCACTATCGGTACCTTCTTGAGCGGGTCCGGCGTGAAGAGCAACGTCACAAGGGATTTGACACCTTTCCACTGTGTTCATAAGTTATTCCGGGGGGTGTATGCAAGACGACAGGAGCATACAGGAGCAAGATTGTTCCAGATATGTCCGCCTGGCGTGGTCACTGCCAGGACTAGCGAACTGATGCGGTGGGGTATGCGGTATGCGAGTTCTACGGACAAAAGGCTGGTCAAGATAACACCAAGAGCATAGGCACAGTACGACACACCTTGCGCAATCATCCCTCCGAGACTGATACCAACAACATTTAGCTCACGTTCTCCCGTCCACCCCAGGTAGTCCAATAAGCAAATGGCATCTTCCGCCATACCCGAAGTGCTAGATAAGCAAACCACAGCATCGAACAGAACGAGGCATGTCAACGCGTCGGTCAGACATGTCCTGCTCTTCGAGCTAAACGGGACTCACGTATACGGCCCTCTGGGGTACCCAGAGTTTCCAACGCCCCGGTTATCGAACACCAACGACGTGCAGTCTCCCCCTTCACCACCCTTCCCAAAGTACCGCACTTGCGGGCCCCACGAGAAGCTGCTCGAGTTCAGGCCCATAATGAATACGACCTTTGTCGTCGCGTTTAGCGGCCCGTGTTGTTCATAGTACAACGAATGACTTTCGAACGCCTCGGGCCCCTGTTTGCGCAGAGAGGTTACCGGACAGAGACCACGTCGGAGACACGTTTCGCTTGGGAATGCGGTGGGCAAAGAGGATAGCGGTGGGGTGTCGGGTCTTGAGGTGTTCGGCGGCGCCATCTGGTGTCTACGCCAACGGCGACGATGACGGAAGCTGGAAGAGGATGATGCCGGATAGAACAACAAGTACAAACTCATTATGCGAATCAGATGCGCCACAATTCCTATTTTACTCTGCCCTTTGGCCTCCTGATCATGAAGCCCTAGTGAATGCAACTATGGAGGATAATACGGAATTATTTGAGGCCTACAGGCCTAGGATAAGAAGGCGAAGACCAAGATCGCTGGTGTTCGAAGGTGCCTTACTAGTCAGTCGACCATCACTGGCGAACCCCCCAAAACGTGTTTTGATGAACGTAGACAAGGAGGAATAGATAAAAAGTGAAGATCGGATTATCGTTGGTGGCTGTAATATAACCTCATAGGGCAGAATAATCTCAGTCCTCCCTGCTCAGGCGTGTATCTTTCGGGAGGAATCCTACAGAACACGTGCCAGCAAAGTCGCCATTGTTCGGAAGCGGGTAAAGTCCTCGATCCCCAGATATTATCAGACCATCGCCATTGCTATTTTAATGATATCGTGTCTCCTAATCAGATCTCCTCTCTTCCATCTATCCACTTGTGGCTTTTGGGACATACAGATCGGCATGGCAGATTTCCTCTTCATCTCTGATAGCATGGCGAGGGTGCGGTCTCGATGGACCTTTTTGATAAAATATAACCGTCCACTCCTCTATTCGGTTGGGACGAGGAGGCTGTACTTCGTTCCATGGATTCTAGGGACTTGGCGCATTTTTCGGAGTCATCATCGTTGCAAGCGTGCCTGTGTTTAAAGGAGCGATGTGAGATAGGTGGGAGGCAGAGCGCTCCTCTACCCCCCTCTTCTAGTCCCTCTCGTCTAGTTTCTCCTCCTGTGATCATCCATGCCAAAGAAGGATGCTCGTGTCGACGGGGTCACCCCCGGCCGCCCGAACCTACCTCAGGACCCGCGTGAACCGGCGACGAAGAAGCGTCGACTCAAAAGCGTCGGCGAGGTCCATTTAGAGACCGAAGATGCAGATTTTCGGAAACTCGTCAAAGACGTCGACGTGCGAACCGAGTTCGAAAAGGTCAAGACGAGATTCACCATCACGGTCCCTTTGATGGAACAAATCGAGCAAGGGGAGGCCATAGCAGCTATTGCAGAGGAATCTATTCAGACTCTCGACGTCATCCAAGAGGAGAAGAATGCTCATGCGAATACACAGGGTTTTTCCGTCATAGTGTGTTGATTCTTACTCGTGTAATCTGGCTGATGTCTGACAAGCAATCGCTTCACCAAGGCGATCTCCTTCTCTAGAGTTCGGTCCGAACATTACAACCGCCTGGGACTCATATCGATCACTATGACGCACCCCATCTCTTCGAATGTTAGAGATACGCTTCACCCAACCTTTCGTTCTGAGCTTGACGCCTTTTGGGGGGTACATCGAGACAGCATCTCTGAGGACACAGAGGATGGTCTAGATGCGGTTGGAACAATTGTCAGTCATCATTGTTCAAGAGGCTTCGTAACTGAACTGAACACTTTCTGTTTAGCCCGAGGCGCGGTCGAGGTGGCTCATCGACACGCAGATCAGAAAATTGGTCAAATTTATGAAGAAGAAGCGACTACGTTTTTTTGTACATCCGGAGCTGACAATCTCCAGCGCCGCAGGCAAAAACGCCCAGCCTGTCAAAGTGACATATGGCAATTCGATGACCATCCTGACAGGTTCGGTCGACTACGCCGGGAGTCTTATCAACGACCCATTACAAGTGCAGATGATAGGCAAGCAAACCGATCACGGTGCGTGTCGTCCACAAAAAATAGCCTCCACACACGCTCACCTCCTCCCTCTGAATGTGTAAATGTACAGCTGACAAGTATTTACGTGCCAGAAACCTCCGGGGTTTACTGAATACTCATCTATGGAAAACAACTAGTCCCAAAGGTTCCCTCAACTTCCTGGTCATTGAGGCTAAGAAGGGAGATCCCACAGCAGACGGAGCTTCTTCCTTGGAGTCCCATGTGCCGCAAGTCTTGGCTGAGGCACTGGCCTGGTAAGCTCTGCGAGCCGTTGCATTTGGGACCATGCACTTCTAACTATCTGTTTATTTCTCAGTCTCGAGATGACGGCGGGGAGCAAACCACTGGGGTGACTACTTTTTACATCACTTCATTGTCATCGCCATTTAGTTGATTTCTGTCAGAACCGCCGCCTTGCCATGGTGCCTGACTGATGGCGTACAGTGGTTCTTCGGCGTCATTGTGCGAGCGCAGGGGTGTCAGCAAACAACCAGCTACAGGGCGCCTGCCATGTCTTTTAGCGAGAAGAAGATTGAGGAAGCAGATTTGAAAAATATCTTCACTGCTTTGACATTCTGGGTAAGTTTCCGAGGCTAAAGTTAGGACAACTATCCTGCTGACTGCTTTCCATAGGCCATCACAGCCCCTAGTGAACTTGCAAAGAAGATGGAGAGATGGTACACACCCGGTTGATGCATTAGGTTAACTCTACTCTCAGTCAAATCGTGACTATATAAGCAGTGTGATCAATCAACTCATTTCATGAGTAAGACTCTCTATTGGGAAGTATATGAAATTACGGTAATTGAATGTCTTGCTTTGTGGAAGGAATATCGAAGAAGAGCAGACGGTTACGAAATGTGGCTAGGGTAACTACACGCCCTGTCCCGAGATCAACACAAGGGCCCGGACCGTCCCAACTATAGCTGTCAAACACTTTCACGAACACGGCGGGGAGGGAAACAGAAGGAAAGTCTAGTTGAGGTTCCCCAGGCCAGGAGTACCGTAGAATAGTCAACCCGCGATCACCGCCCAGGCCGAAGGCATGGTTATAACCAAGGACACGACGAGGTTTCCGGACCTTATCCCACATCTCTGGGTATTCCATCAGCCTGACGAAATACGGCTCACTCACATGATCGCCGTTCGGGTGGGGATGCTCGATGACGAGTCCGCGGATGATACCGTCACATTCGAACACAAACCGCGTACTATTGACGCAGGGGAAAGAGTCGCCGAGAATGCTGTTCCAGTAACCAATTGGGTGAGACCATAAGAAATCAGCCGGTGCCATGGTGCTGGACAACGGCGCCGTCGTTTCACCAGCAGACGTCCAGTCAAGGAGATAAAAATGCTGGGACGAGGTTGAGAGCAACTTGTGATCTGGCAGTAAACATACTCCACCCTGCAAACAGTTGAGTCAATTGCCGAGTGTGATAAATAATAAACTCACCATTCCAACAGGCACGGTGAACATTCGTTGAGGAAACGGGGTCGTTAATGAATCCACAGAGGGCCAATGAACGACGAAGACATAGCATGGGAGTCTTCGATCGAGTGTTACAAAGGAATAGGCAAGGTGTTGACCGGATATCGATAGGGAAGGTACCTGACCGCCAGAACTCTGGACGAAGGAGGAAAGAAGGCGGGATTGCAACTCCATCCCTCTTCCCTGTGCATCGAGCATGACGGACACCTGCCAGACTTGCAGAAAATTGATAGCTTCATCTGAAATCACATCCCGAAATACGATTGCGATGTTGAATGTCAGGGTTGGAGCCGAAATCATGTCGACTGAAAACCGGACAATAGCCACCGTCTCGTCATTGCTAAACGGGTGTGGAACGAGAGGATGGGGTACAACGTCTTCGCTTTCGAGGTCACAGTATCGTATAGACCCGTTGGATAAGACGAGGAGCAGCCAGCGACCACCCTTCACAAGATGCATGGCATCGACATATTGGTCCTCGTCGAGAGCTATCTCAATCTCCCGACCGTCGATTGCTTCGCTGTCCATCGCATAGCTCCGCTCCGCGCGTTTCCATCGAAGTATCATCTCTTCCAGCTGAGATGCGCTGTAGTTCTCCAGTGGACCCTCTAGTTGGAGGGGGAACAGAAGGTGCTCTGAATAGGTCTTGAAGAGATTGAGCCACACGGGTCGTGCCTTCGACGCATCAGATAGGCATTTGCAAGTCTATGAATTGTGAGTCGACAGGGTATCCAACTGTGCTAGAGCGATTGCTTACTTGACGAACATGCAGAATATCCCTCCATTCCAACTCTTTCATGATCTCAGTGATCAACTCTAAAGGCAAAGCGGCAAGGCCGCGTGGCTGAGGGTTTCCTAGGTAGAGCTAGTGACTTTTAGCTTCAATGCCGGTATATATAAAGAAACAACATACGGAGAAGTATTTCACAGGCGACTGTGCATAATACCGCGTCAATGATTGTAGGATGCTGGCCATGACTGTCCAAACGGTTGACCAGTTCGATCGAGAATTAGACTCGACAAGTGGAAGGAGCGACCAGATGTTCATCGACAGTGGAGGAGTTACACGAATTTGACCGTATTTCCTTCGATTCAAGAGTTGTGCATGTGGTGGCAGCGAATGGTGATGAAAGAAGTAGGGCTAGTCGGACTGACTACTAGTCCAACTTCAACACTGAACTGCCCTCACGTGCTGTTCCGAGACGGCCCGGCCACTACCGATTCAGATTAGGGGCTAGCGGACGGCCCCTCAGTGGTTTGGGCAACAGATTGCTCTGGTTTTGTACCGAGTTGGTAGAATGCGTACAGGCTGCGTACGAGTACCGCAATATAAACTGTGGGGGGGAAAGCTAGTGGAGAGATGGAGAAATAGGTTTACGTTGGCAATACGTTGGAGGCATTTACAGCTGAGGAATAGACTTGAATACCAGACATACTGAAGAATGTTGTATCATCAGCACTACGAAATTGACCCGTTCGTACATACTAAGGACTGGCAGGAGAGATGCTTGAAAAGTGTCTGCAATTTCTAGCCCATGCATTACTATTTAATAGATCTGGGATTCTCGTCTCAATCTCAATGGGGTGAACGGACACAAGGAGTGCATTGTTGAATTGAATTAAAACTAGTGCGCAATCCAAAATGGCCACCATGAATCACACAAAGAACTACAGGCGCGAGATTTATTAGTAAGGCCTTTCGGTAGTCCCAAAAACCATCCTGCGCCAGAAACCCGCAGTGTATCGTGTGCCTGCTAATTTCCGTTATAAACAGCAAGACAGAAGTATAGAGCATAACTGACGGTTACTGTCGGTGATGTAAACCAAGCTGGCGCCGTGCAGCATCCACTTGCACTTGGAAGCTGATTTCTTGAACAACGGTTCCCACTTTTTCAGGACTCTTGCAGCCCACTTTTGAAGACAATGATGTGGATACGCGGTCGTGTCGGCAAGCCTATAGAGGGTGTGGTGGATCCCGGAACCCTTGCGGAAGGAATTAGTGATCCAGCAGTCAGGCGGAACTTAATTGTGAGACTCACATAGACGTTCCGTATATCATTTATCTCAAACGACTCCGTATCCTTGAGTATAAACTCGTCAACCGTCTCCTGGTGATATCCTCCACTCGCATTCTGTCCCTCTGCTAGCTTGGGAGGCAATGCCTTGGCGAGGTTGCTATTCAAAATGAACAGCATCATGGCGTCAGGATAGTCTGAGTACCACCCCTCAAGTATGGCTTGCCACAAGATCGCGTGCTGACGGTCGATACAGTGGATGCGCAAGTGCTCCAGACATACGACGTTATTGAGAATACCATCCCAATCGCTGCACCGGTTCTCGATGAGCTGCTTGATTTTGGCGACGGGAACTCGATCCCTCGATGTATCCTTTGGGATGAAGAATTCCAGGGATTTCAGTCGGGGAACAAGGACAGGTTTTCTACGCTCGAGATGAGAAAGTTGCTCGACATCATCGCCGAAGGGCATAGTGACATCCAAGGTTTCCAAGGAAGGCGTAAGCTGGAGGACGGTGGAAAGTGCGCCGTCGACCATCTCGCCTGCTCGCAAGCGAAGATATTTGAGGCAGGAAGACACTTCTGACCTTGATAAGATTGCGCGCAGAGCGAAAAACATGGACCCATCACGGTCTTGCCACTTCGACCAGTCAAGGTCGAGGTCTTCGAGCACTGGGAGTGTCAAATTGTTCAAAAACGCTACTGGGCGAACGCAAGTGAACTCGACTTTGAGAACGGTGAGTGAAGACAGCGTCGCAACGGGGACCGTTGGATTGGCTAAATCGTATATCTCGAGTCTCTTGAGGGACGAAGCTTTCCGGAGCATTTCGTAGGCGCCTGTGGCGATAAGATCGGGCGTGCTGCCTTCATAGGAAAGCAATTGATTTGAGGGCCAAAGTATCTTCCCAACAAACGCTCCACGGCACTCGACATGCTGAAGCTGGGGTGCCTCCGCAAATATATCGAGTTTTCTGCCGCCTCGTGAAGATTCGAGGTCGAGCGTCAATGTCTTAAGATTTTGCAGCCTACCCCGAACGTCCTCTAAGGCAGTTAGCGAGCTAATCTCGCCCCAAATCTCAACATCCCACCAACGTTCCGCCTGATCAGTCAAGACATCGATGAGAGGGTGTCGCAGCTTTCCGATTTCGTCATTGGAGCGGCTGATGATGAGGATAAAGCTGATAGGTAGAGGATTTGAGCGCTTGAGCTGCTCCCAAAGCGCGCCAACCTGGAGTGCGACTCTGTAATCATCCATTCTTCTCTTGGACTTTATCTTGATCGCTGGCAAATTAATCCACAGTTTGGGTATCCCCAACGCGCACGTCCTCCACCAACGGCATATGTGGCCGAGCATCCAAGGCACATCACTGGATAGGAGGGCGAGAGGATGCAGATCGTGGACGACCCAGAGGAAAATCTGCTCCAGGACTTCGATTGGAAGACGTCGAACAGGAGACAGAATAGCCCTGTGTCCTTGGACAAAAGTAGCCCTTCGTTCTAGTTGTTTCCGCATTTTTGATCGTCGTGGGCCTGCTGTTTGAAAGGCTCCTTGCATCCTGAGGAGTTGCTGCTCGGCATCGGCAATCGTAGTGTGAACGAGCGCAGCCTCCTCTCTTGAAGGGGGCACGTTTGAGTGCAGAAGATGGGAGACGGGGGAGTTCAACGACTTGACCTTCGTCATTGTAGGCAGAAAGGTTGCAGTGTGGTCCGACGCTCCGAGAGGAAGATGATCTGGAGGACCTAAGGAGGCGATACGGCTCTCTGGATGCAGAGCATATGTAGGTTTCCGACATGGCGAGAAGCAAAAGAGACGATTGAAGGGTAACAAAGCCTTTACGGCATCGCACGAGGCAGCCCAGACCCTATGAGAACAAGGTTTAGTCAAAGGCGCTGCATCTCAAGGGAACACACATAGAACAAAGAGAGGCGCTTGAACTAGGCGGAAATTAACATGAACAATGTATTCGATAAAGTCAACGAGGGATAGTACGAAGCCAAGAACAAGAGAGCACGCGTCACGATCGCCCAACGAGTACCATCCCCACTTCTATCATCGACATAAGTGACTCCTGCCACCGCCAACAATCGCGAACACGGAACGTAATTAAGGATTTCTTGTCGTTTGTCATTAGGTCGTTTAGAAGCACTCTGAGGGAAAGACAAATTTGATCAGACACCGCAGGATGACAAAGCGGAAAGAGAAGATACGCACTGCGGTGCACAATACCAGGGCCGGACTCGTCTACTCCTGCTTGGAGCACCAGAGGTTTTGGAAGGTGCTGAGGGAAGCCAAAATGGATCCACCGATCCATACGGAGTACTTTCGCTCAGGAGGAGCGACGATCTTGACCTTCACGCTCGAGGGCGATAGGGCGGTCAGCTCCTTCTGCATACGGTCAGAGATACCAGGGAACATGGTGGTTCCTCCGGAGAGGACGACGTTGCCGTAGAGGTCACGACGGATATCGAGATCGCACTTGAAGATCGAGTTGTAACTGAGACGAAAATCGTTATGACGTGCGAGAAACAGAAGATTCGAACTGCTTACGTGGTCTCATGGATACCGGCGGCTTCGAGAGAAAGGAAGGCGGGCTGGAAGAGAGCTTCGGGGGCACGGAATCTGGATTACCTGATTTAGAACCGTCGATCCTAATTAGGACGAGTATCACATACCGCTCGTTACCGATGGTGATGACCTGACCATCAGGAAGCTCGTAGCTCTTCTCGAGGGCAGATGACTGAGCAGCGGTCTGCAGCTCCTGCTCGAAGTCGAGAGCGACGTAGCAGAGCTTCTCCTTGATGTCACGAACGATTTCACGCTCGGCAGTGGTGGTGAAGGGGTAGCCGCGCTCCATCAAGTTCTTGATCAGGAAATCAGTGAGATCACGACCAGCGAGATCAAGACGAAGGATGGCGTGAGGGAGAGCGAAACCCTCGTAGATGGGCACGGTGTGGGTAACACCATCTCCGGAGTCCAGCACGATACCGGTTGTTCGTCCAGAGGCGTAGAGGGAGAGTACGGCCTGGATGGCAACGTAGAAGGCGGGGGCATTGAACGTCTCAAACATGATCTGGGTCATCTTTTCACGGTTAGCCTTGGGGTTGAGAGGGGCTTCGGTCAAGAGGACGGGGTGCTCCTCAGGTGCAACACGAAGTTCGTTGTAGAAGGTGTGGTGCCAGATCTTCTCCATGTCGTCCCAGTTGGTGACGATACCGTGCTCGATGGGGTACTTCAATGTGAGAACACCACGCTTCGATTGGGCTTCATCACTGCACACTAGCGTTCAAAATGGAGGGAAATTTGCATGTCTCAGGGGCTTACCCAACGTAGGAGTCCTTCTGACCCATACCAACCATAACACCCTGGTGACGAGGGCGACCGACAATGGAACTGGGAATAACTTGTCAGCGATCTGAACATCGGTTCTGGTGATAATGCGCAACTTACGGAAAGACAGCACGGGGGGCATCGTCACCTTCAGACACGTCAGCTGCGGCTTTTAACGCTAGAATCGAGCGAATTATAATTACCAGCAACTATAGAGGAAGCCTGATCAGCATAAGATGGCAAACGCAGGAAGAAGACACGTACAGCCAGCCTTGCACATGCCGGAACCATTATCGATAACCTATACGCTCATTTAGGGCTTGCCTGACATCCCTCACGGTAATACGGTACGTACGAGCGCTGCGACTTCTTCCTCCATGGCTATTATTCGTTACGGTGAAGAGAAAAGATGAGGTGTGGGGTTGATGATGCGAGCTGCGAGGTGGACCAATTTATAACGATGCAAATGCGCAGCAGGGTGGCAAGAATGGGGGAAAACTGTCAGCACTGCGAGCTGCGAGGCTGCGGCGTCTTGGCGACGGCCGCGACGAGGAAAATCATACCTTGACGTACTCCGGAATGGACAAGGTAATGGGCGAAGGTGAGCAGCAGCGACGCCTTATTCTCGCTTTCGCTTATCCGATTGCATAAGGGCAGGCTTATGTACCCTGCCTTATTTGGTCAACTGTGGCTGAGGGGCTGTGTCAGGGTCGCCTCCGAGCGTTCTTTCTCTCTCCGCCGGCCCTCCTGAGTCTCACCCAATGCCTGTTTTGTCTTTGTGACACGGCACAGTCGTATCTCTACATTTCTCCCCACCAAATATGGACCACAGCATTTTAACTCGGTCTTGTCCGTCAGCTTGATTGCGCTACCTGACAAAGCTAGAATCTCGTCCTGTGGACACCTATGCGCAATAAGTATTCCTGCAGGAGAAAAACGAGACGTCCGGCGCCACTATCTTTAATAAAAGGTTAATTAAGCATCCGCTATAGAGCGGGGGAATGCTCGCTACGCACACAGAATACGCCACAACGTTGTTAGATCTACATTATGCCCACCTAATATCTACTGTACAGCAGGATATCTACGTGCATAATCGTCCAGACAATGCTGGAGGTGCTTTCCGCCTAGTCTCTGAACCCTCGAGTAAAGTGAGTAGTAGTGCATACATTTAGATACACTTAGATACATTTGCGCATGGCACTACGGCAAGAAAACATAACTAACAGGCCAAAAAGAGCGGTTTTTTCGACATAGATCAGACATTTATGTGTCCTATTGGCATTCTATTCACTAACAACAGGGAAAGAGCAAAGAAAGACAAAGAATAAGCACCCCAAGATGGGCCTGCCGGCCCATCATGCTTGCGGAAAATTTGTACTTGTTTGTCCGGGCCCCCCAGCCCTTAGAGCCGATAGATGCTCGCTTCGCTCGCAACAAACTCAGGATCCTGTACCTAGTTGAAAGATCCGTCTTCCGCTTCCGTAGGGGTCGATCGACAAAATCGATGGGTCATCATTTCAGAAACGAGAAAATCTCCGCGATAATTTGAAACTCCTCGAAAGACTGCCAAGGGTAAGGCGATGAAGCTCGTTGAGGACATCAAATCACCACGAGTTTGACGTGTGGAAGTGTTACAATGTCCATTTGTCAAAACCTAACCGTCTACGTACGATGGGTCAAATACGATACAGGGATGCGTAAAAAAAGATGAGGGAGGAGTACACGAGGGATTTGAATGCCAGTCGAAGTATTACTACACAGGGGTCTAGATTTTTTGCGATGGAAATGGAGGCAAGTCGAACGAAAACGATCACCATCAGTATACAAGCTTTTTCAGTAGGGTGGTTGGAGGAGGGATTCCGACGCGGTGAGAGCGGGGTATGAACTAGAAGTCGAGGAATGCGGGGTAGTGGAGGCGGGTATCTGCAGGTCGGGCAGCGGGAGATCAGAGTAAGGAGGAACGTGGTCAGTGCATGTAAAAGGGCCAAAAGGCAGACCGACAAGATGCACCATCTTCAATTCCATAGACGATATTTGTGAGGGCATCCGGCCCAGTGCGGACGGCTGGAAAGAGGGAAATTTTAGAGGGTGCTCGATGGTAATGGGTCTAGCACTTACCGTCGTTTTCCGAGATATAGACAAGAGAATATTCGCCTTTCATCACCCAATGACGCGAGGATAGGCTTTGTTCGAAGAGCGGTTCCCACTTCTTCAGAATTGTATTCGCTCTTTGGCGGAAGAGGCACTTATCATCCCCTAGAAGCTGCCGCTCGGTCAACATTTTCAAAACCAGATGGAGCTCAGAAGTCTACATCCACGGGCAGTCAGCATCGCTCAAGTTCGAAATGACCAGAGACTCACGTAAACATCCCCGACCCGGTTGACCTTGTAATTTTCGATGCTCTCAAGGAGAACCAACACCCTATCAATCCATCGTCGATCGAACTTCCTTGCCCGGCGAGGTCGCCTACATTCAAGCTCAGGTATCTCGCTGAATATCTGATTCTTAAAGTGCACCAATTCCTTCCCACTCGTCCGCTCCCACCCCTCGAGCAACGCCAATTGAGCCTGTATCAGCCTTGGACGGTCAAAGTGGAGACAGAATTTCTTGATACGGCTGCATTCTGCAGAGAGAGAAGCGGGATCGGAGGACATCTCGCACCTCGACGCAGCTAGGAGCTCGAGCGCTTTCGTCGTGACGTCGTCTGCTGCGGAGTGAGTGAAGTCGTTGACGAAGAACTCGCACTTCTCGAGACGGGGGATAATGCCACCTTGTACGAGCAATGCAAGATCCTCTGCTGGCGGGATAGGCATGTCGAGCGTCTCCAGCGCGGGTGTTAGCTGCAACAATACCGATAATTGTCCCGCCTGCACGCCCTGCGTCCTGAACCTCAGGATCTTCAACGGACTCGGTCCAGGGCCTGAATTACGTATAATGTTCACCAGACTTGGGATAAGCTCCGCCTCGTCATGGAACGACACCATCCTGATCTCCTCGATGCTAGGCAGGCTCAGGTTATTGAGGAACTGCGGGCGGGTGCAGCAGAACTTGACCTGCAGCTTGACGAGGTGAGGTAGCGTGACTGGGGGGATCGCGCCGTATCTGACGATTCGCAGAGCTCCATGATGGTAAGGGCTTCCAGGGAGTTGGCCGCAGTGACGACGCGGGTGATCGAGTTGCGCATCCGAATCTTGTCCTTGTAATGTGCCAGCTGGGAGAA
>JANKHO010000361.1:0-25989 GCA_027627235.1 Agrocybe chaxingu | reverse complement strand
TGGGACGGGCACAAAAACCCCCTGGACCTGGTGCCCAGAGCGCCCTCCGTGCTCTCGCCCGTGCTGGCATGCGTCTCGGACGCATTGAGGACGTTACCCCCGTGCCCACAGACTCAACCAGGCGCAAGGTATGCTATCAGGTTATATTTCCGCGATTGTAGCTTATCTTTCCTCAGGGTGGTCGTCGTGGTCGTCGTCTGTGATTGCTTCGCACCTATATCGGTCAATGTGCATGTCCCACTCTCGCATTCGTACCTGTTGTATGTCAGTGATCAATACGCAATAATGTCGCCGCTCGACACGCATCAGGTTCCCTCATGAACCTGACCCGTGGTCGTCCACTTCCTCTCTCTGCTGTGTCGGCGCTTTTCAAATTTACAGCTGTGTGCACCAAGGCCAAATTCTTACGATTGCCGATAAGGGGCTTCACAAACGGTTCGTGCGACCAGCGAAGCCTAAGCAAGACTCCCGCGTTCGTACATCGCCATGGTACATACATCGCGTATTCTAAGTATCCAGGTATTCTTCCCTGGGTTCCTTTTCGACCCAGCTAGATGTGTGCCAGTGGCTTGAATCACTAATAATTCAAGATTTTTTTTTGCAATTCCGTCTGTGTCATGAACCATGATTCGTTGTGCCCTTGCACAGAAATAACCTCGCCGTATTATCAGCTATGCATGTAAAGGATTAGTGCAAATGATCCAAAGATTTACATGTCAAAGCTTTTTCAAGCCCAAGCTCGAAGGCTTTTGAATGGGACGACCCCAAGCTAGAGAGGCCCAGACATCGAATTTCGTATCTCACTCTCTTCCTGCCACCATCATCATGTCTCAACAGATCCAACTTGCCTGTTATCAACTCGAACCCGTCGTGCACCATAGGGACCAGTGTGACTAAAAAAGTCAACATCTGTCCGTGCGGAACTTGCGGTGGGCAAGCACTTTTGCTTCCCACCGCCATCGTCGCTATGGAGCTCCGGCTGGTTTTTCGAGCCCTCCGCAAAATATCTGACTGGGTCGTTGGTGGGTACTATTCTCAAACCCTGGTTGAGGGGAAGGATCACGTACCAGCAACCGGTCCTCTCATCATGTAAGGAGAAAAGAAGGGGATAGTTGTGTCCGATGCTGACAAGGGTTGTAGTGCATCTACTCACCACAACGATAGCATCGATGTCGCCACGCTTGGTGAGTCGCATTTTGTTCAAGAGAACCATCATACTGAACTCTAACTGCAGCTGTGACGATACCACACCGACGGCATCTCGCCTTCTGGGCCAAGTCGACGCTGTTCAACAATTCTATAACGGGTTCTATCCTCTCCTCCTCAGGTGCCATTCCTGTACGGCGAAACCCCAACGTTGCAACGACCGATCCCAGTTCATCGTCATCGTCCGCCAAAGCTTCCAAAGAGGGCGAAGTCGCTGCCCGCGCAGTTCTATTTCGCGACTCTTCGAAGGCCCTTGCGAACGACCAGGTGTTGGGCGTGTTTCCGGAGGGTACCAGCTACACCCAGGCGAGCATCCTGCAGGTTATGCCCGGGGCAGCTTGGGCTGCCGTCGAGTACGTCCGATACGTGAGGGAGAATGCAGACCCTGGTTGTGTCAGCATCAGCGAGAAGGGGAAGGAGAAGGAGGGTGAAATGCCAACCGGCTTGCGTATCGTCCCGGTGGCGATTGTGTACACGGATAAGACGCGGTACCAGAGTCGGATCTCTGTAAAGTATGGCGAACCGATCTTCGTCGACGTATACGCGGCTCAGCTGTTCATCGGCGACCAGGACGCGGCGGAAAAGACGGTCGTGAAGGAGATTACGGCTGAGGTGGGGAGGCAGCTCTGGGAAATGACGATTAACGCTCCAGACTGGTGTGTTGAGCCTTGATCGACTATTTTCTGTTCTAATGGCCAGCTAGGGACACTATATGCGCGACTTCGATGGCCAGAAGCATCCTTTGGGATGATGAACGGAATATAAACCTCAAGGACTGGGTAGGGATCTCGCAAGCAGTCATCAAGATGCTCATAGATGCCCCAGAACTCAAAGAGGCTCTCGCGAGGTACTACGCTCTGCTGCACTACTCAGGAACGCGGCACTCCGTCCTCCTCTCTCTCCTCCCACTCTCTGCACCTCTTGAAACACCTCCACCACACGCGATCCCTGCTAGCACTGTTCTTATTCAACCTTCGATTTCCATCCTCGCTAGCCTCCCGCTTTCTCTTGTTCGGTTCATCCTCTTCCTGCCCCCTTTGCTATTGCACTTCCCAGGCTACATCAGTGGCAGCCTGATAGGCAAACTTCTCGCAGTTCCAGGAGAGGAGGAGTCACCTGCTCAGTTCAAAGCTGTTGGTGGCGGCTTGGGCATCGCAGCAAATATCGCGCTTGCCTTCGGTGTCCTGTGGAGAAAGGGCGGTTTGTCAGCCTTACCCGGCTTCCCAAGGGTTGAAGGCGTGAAACACGTCCTGGGGCTCGTGGGTACGATCTACTGCAGTGTGTGGTTGCTCGTCAAGTGGCATGGTCTGCTTGTGAAGGCGAATTACCGACAGTAGGTGCTATTTACTCTTTTGAGACCATCATTGACCTTTCAGCCAGGCTGCAGCGTCTCGTAACCTATCGTAATCTCTTCCGTGCCTTTGCTTTCCCCCAGCACAGGCTCACAACTGCGGAAGTCGACGCCTATGCGAAGCCTCCGCTTCCTGCACTCAATGCATACCTGAAGAAACGCGAAGAATTTCCTGTCGATCATAAACTGCCCAAGCCTATTGCTGCATGGAAACTTGTGAGACACCTCTTGCATGCGCGGACCGTCGCTATCGCAGCCTTGTCGGAGAAGCTGAAGGCGCGAGATCAGGAAGCATTACTCGGTTTTCTGAAGAGTAGAGGTGCGAAGGTCCCCAAGAGACTATAACGCGCGCATTCCTTTTTTGGGGTATTTGCTCGAGCACCTTTTGTAGATTACAGGTCGTCCATGCGCTCAAGAGATGACCGGTATGTTGGCTGTTCGTGATACCCCATCTAAATCTGGTCCCAACACACATATTCGTACGCATGAATGTAATCCCCCAGCCCAACTCGTCCGAGGTAGACCGAGATCTCCTGCGTGCCCAAGTGAAGTGCACCGCGGT
The DNA here is from genome assembly GCA_027627235.1 of Agrocybe chaxingu. NCBI lineage: Eukaryota > Fungi > Basidiomycota > Agaricomycetes > Agaricales > Agrocybaceae > Agrocybe > Agrocybe chaxingu. The sequence goes on along the minus strand of JANKHO010000361.1, from coordinate 22,870 downwards.
AAATAGCGTCCAGGGTGCCTTCCGTATTAGCGCCTGATATAAAGCACTAGCTAGATTGCAACGTAGCCTTGTATTCCTTCTTGCTCACAGATCCTGTCGCAACCTTGTTGGCTATGCAGCTACGCAGTCGTGAAACATGCAAATAGTGTCCACACATCCTTAGACTTGTTCTCGTTCCGGATAACAGGTACCTTCTGACCGTATGCGGCAACAACATGTGTTCGTCGGCGGCGATGCCCAAGTCATTTTTGTTCTTCCTGCACACACACCGCGGTGCGCTGGCGGTTGATGCAGCCTTCATAACCACTTGTCTCCGGTTGTCGGGTTGCTGAAATCTGCGGCGCCTATCTTTATCCATCTCTTCCTCATCTCTTGTGCTGTGGATGCTTGTCCTTCACTCGTCCAGTCGCTGCGATGTCTGTCTACTGGAGTATACATGGGAGACGCCTGCCAATGCACCCCATGCGATAGCATGTGGTCATATTTTCTGTCGAGAGTAGGTGGTGGATTGTTCAAGCGCGAGAGCCGGAGCCAGAATGCTGACCGTCACGTAGCTGCCTGTACTCCATGCAACCCCCACTATGTCCTCTATGCCGGAAGATCTACCAACCCGCGAAGATCAAGAAGCTTCATGTCGACAAGCCGGAGGACATTGACGACCACAGGGAGTTGGATCTACTGCAGCGCCTGACCCTTTCGTGGGACCTGCCCGACGACCAGCTGGAGGACATCACTGACGAGGTGGATGCGTGGCTAGAAGAACGAGAGGATGATGTTGTGAGTCGTCTTCCCTTACCTCTTTGAATGTTGCCTGAATGCTCTTCAGTGCATTGCATTGCGCAAGTCTCGTGCGGCTTTAGCTCGGCACCGCGAGCTGAAGGAATCGGAAGCAGCCCTTGAGGACAGAGTCGACAGTCTTGAGGAGGAAATGCGGCGGCTCGATAACAGCATCGTCTCTGAGCAGAACAAGGCTCTGGTAGCAGCAGAGGCGTACTCGGCAAAAATTGAAAGACTAGAGAAGTGCGTTCATCTCCAGGTTTTACGCGATTATGTTACTGATTACACTCCACAGAGAAGTGAGTACTGCTCAGAGCTTTCGATCCTTCTGTTTGACCAGTCCTTTCAGAACTACTACCTAAAGTCCGAGTTGCAAACACTGCAAACCAACCAACGGAACCAAATGCGAAATCCTCTCCCTCCTCCTCCCGAACCGATATCGACCGAGCATATACCTAGCTTTGCCCAAGCAGTCTCCGACCCTAGCGTCAGGTTCTCCGACTTCTCATCTCCGCAATTCGAAGTGGAATCTCGAAGTCGGAAGAGTAAATCTAAAGCACCACTGGACCAGCAATATGACCCAAGATACCAGCAAGCTGCCAGTTCTTCTTCACATTATGTCCAGCCCCATGTTAATCAATCCACGCGCGATCCGGGCTGCAGCTCCACTCGACAGCACCCAGCCGCTTGACGCATTTGCCCTCACGAGCGCCTACCTCCGAGAGTACTCACTGGTTTTGTTGAGGGTCAGTTGGCTGCATCCACACCGCTGCATCCCACAGCAACGAACAACAATAGGCGACACCCCCAGCCACCTGTCACAGCCGTCGACTCGACACATCGACATTCGCATTCAGCGTCGGGCATTTATCAAAATCAACCATACTCAGCTCCAGCAGAGCGAACCTCGCGGCCAACCCATCGGAGACACGAGACGGTTCCGTCCATTCTCTCTTCAGAAACGTCGTCGAATGAGGTCAATGGTCGCTCCTCGTCGAGATCGAGTCTCGATCAGGGCCTCGTACCAGTGCACCATCTGTGGCGTCGCCAACCCAGTTCAGCCATCCCGGTTTGGCCTCAATTATGACTAGCATCCCCGTCCGACCTCCCTCAGGGAGACTGACCGCTGGCCCTACCGCTCCAAGCTCGATGCGCTCTCCACCAATATCCCGTGTGCCAACAGACACCCACCCTACACGACCTGTTCCGCCACCCACCCCTCCACTTGGACACTTTAATGCACCTGTGCGGACTGCTTCGTCCGTCCGGTCCCAGCAGACGATCGATACATGGGGAACGCAGACGCCGTCGCACCTCGCGTCAGGTAGCCTGATCAGCGGGTTGTACATGTTCCGCGACGTCCATCAGGGATCCAGCACAGGCGAGCAGCCAGAGCTGAACGCGAGTCCCAGAGTCGGATGCTGCAAGCATCCTCACGCACGACACCCGCGAAACCTCGTTCAGTAACCTTACATCCGAGTCCCAGCCTCGTCCACCGTCGCCTGTGAGACAGGTAGGCTCGATGGTCGGCGTGGTCCTTTCGCCTGTAGAGGCAGCAGAACCTCGGTCAGAGAGAAGGTCGTCGTCGTATCGCTCTCCACCATCTGCCGATTCAAGGCAACGCCATGTCGGCTGGAGTGGCGGCGATAGGCCCTCTCGTACCTCATCGATTACCAATGGAGTCAGCGGCTACCAGACAGAGAACGAGAGGTCGCATAATCAGGAACACTCCTGGAGCGGCCGGCAGCGCAACAGCCATCATCACGAAGAACGAGCGCCATCCCATCGCTCGCGGACGTCGATGGGCAGCTATTCGTATTACTCGAACCAGGGCCATTATTGGCAGCAGCCCAACGAGCTTGGTGAACTGCAAGAGTCTGCGCCTGGTGTGGCGTCTGAAATCCGGTCGAACATGGGTCGATTCAACGGTGGTCTACCTCCACCAGGAACAACCACAGCGCCTGCGCCTGCGCCTACATCTGTCTCCGCCAGTTCGAGCGACAGGCACCGCGACACCCGCACTCATCGTTCCACGAGGCCGCGGAACCCATCGCTCGATGCCGCTGCCGGAGTCGGAGTCGCCATTCCCCATCACAGTGGAGAGCACAGACGACGAGCGGGGATCGTACGCGAATTCGCATGCGCATATCTCGAGTCGGGGTGTCAGTAGCCCCGGAGCAGGCTCGCAAGCGCAGCTGCAATCGTTTGGGAATGCCCTTGGTTTGGAGCTTACGACTGGCCCGCCAACGATCAGTGCGCCCACGCCTGTTGCTTCGACGCAACGGTTTTTGCGCTCGTTCAGTCGGGACCACTACGAACCGTGAACGCGTGTGAACGGTCGCCATTGAAGTGCACAAGTCCCTGGATTGGACGGTACGCTTCAACTATCCGTCTTCCTTTCTTTCTTGCTCTCGTTTCTGACGAACCCATGCATGATCTGACGAGTTGTCTGACGACAATGTTACATCCTTCTCTCCCGTTTCAATCCCTGCTGTCGACATCTGTGCACACATTCGCATATTATATCACTGTCTCCCGTATACACCTGGAATATTGATTTCTCTTATATAAATAATAACAAGAATGTAAACCTCTCTCAGAAGAATACCACTACATGGGAGAAAATGATTTACATACTTCACTTACTTTAGGGGCTCGTTACTGGTGTCTGTGGGTCAATGTATAAATAAATGAAAAGAAAAAGGAAAGGGAAGTGTTCGTCGGGCGGATGGGGAGAGCAGATATCCGACCAGCCTCAACCAGTCGAACACTTGGGCAGACGAGGTTTTGCCTCATGGTATAATGCGCAAATCCCATGATTTATGGCAACTGAAGCGGTTGGAAGCCCTTTGTAACCCTGGTGCTTAGTTAGCCATTCCATTCTCATCTCTCGCACTTATTAGTCGCCTGCAAGAGCTTGTGGGTGGCAGGGTCGAAATAATGTGAATATGTCCAGACTTGATTTATGCAGAATTTGCATTGGCCTGATTGTGTACGACTGGGCCCCTTACATAAATGCCACAGCGCATATACTTATGGCTCTCACTTTGAAGGGTTTGATGGTCTAGAATGGAAATGGGAATGTGGCGCATACCGCCCAATCGGGTCCAATAGTCTGACACTCCTGCTCGAAGTACAGGTATTATAGATAGTAATATTGCACAACAAGTCAAAAATAAACCCTGAAGTTTGGTTCGTGAATCATTACATGACGTCCTGAAGGTAGGCATAAAGCCTCAGATGAAAAGTACGGTCATGCCTGTGATGGCACCAATAACAAGCACGAGACCGGATCCAACAGCGGATGATAATGCGCCGCTAGTCGTAGGTGAGGGGCCGGGGGCTGTCGTGGATTCTGGGTCAATAGTGACAAGCGGCTGCAGTGCTCCGGTGTACGTCGTCGTATAAGTGGAAATACTGGTCGTGAACGAGGGATTCGCAACTGGATCTCCGACAACGCGGACTCGCGCATTCTCTACAACCTCTACGCACGAGCCACGGTTGTTTGGGATGTCCAGAGAGCAAGTGCTGTCAACACCCTGCCCGATGAGATGCCCGTGCCGATGCGTTGCAATAGTAAGAGGATTCGAGGCTTTGTCTTGCGTTGCGCCTTGCTCAAAAGACACTTGAGAAGAAGTAGAGATAAAACAACCAATCAGTTTTGAATGAAGATAGGAAAAGCGTTCGGGACCCAATACTGACTGTGTAGTGTCACTGGCTCGTCGAGGAGAGTGACGGTCTCGTCAGCCCCGTGGAGGACCAACCGGCTCTGGACAACTTCTTGGCCATAGCGCGTCATGCCATCTTGCCCAGGTCCAAGTGCTGAAACACGCATGGTAAAACCTTGCTCGAGAGATACAGCTGTGGCGACGTCATCGATAGGCCTGTCGACGAAGTAGAGCGTTACAGGAGATGCGCTAACTTGAACTTGGTCAGCATCTACTGGAGCTGGACGTGAATGCATAAAGCACAAACCAGGCTGCAGGCCCAGTAGCAAAGCAAGTAGAGAGGTGAAGACGCGAGGATACGTTGGCGCCATCGTAAACGGCAACTGGCACTCGTGAAGGATCGTAAATCTTTATAACGGATGGACTAGTATGTGCCAAGACTAATATAGGAGGAATTCCACAGCATGAGGAAGAACGAGAACATTTAGAAGTGCATGAATATTCAACGAAACACGTTGCCCAGTGGACTGATTCCACAATCAACGCATGTACAGTGATTGCCGGTGTCACCCATGCCCAGCCATGCCCGGATTCAAGAACGCAGTGCACAGCTTTCGCAATTTGCTTGTGGAAAAACAACAGCCTCGTACCGCCGACAAAATACCGCTTCATAACCTGCGTCTGGTCCTGAAGAACGCCAGTGATTTTGCAACGATATAACATGGATTGTATATGTATAAACTGAGGCCCTTCCTCCACTTGACGTGTATTATGATAACGAAAATGATGTCGAATTGACAAAATAGGAACATGGCGATGCGCCACACCGAATGGGTCGTCACTTCCGTCCTCGGGTATGCTGAGACTTGCTGTACATGTACTTGGCCCCTCAAGAAGATCATTTAAATACTGCGCGGGGAAGAGGTGGGCCGCTAGAGCACGTTCGACGAGCTTAAAGGCTTCAGGAGAGGCCGGGGAAAGTAAACCACGAGCTCGCCCGCACTCCTGAAGATGTACGCCGGAGAGTTTGCCCCAATTTAATTTGCAGATTCGTGCTTCTGGGTTATGTATACCGTAGACCGTTAGAATTGTGACCAAGGAGCAGCGACGCTAAATTGTGGGAATCTGATCTAATCTTATCTCTCGCCATTCACTTTCGACCAATGCAAAACCGTCTATTACAAGTTCCGCACGCGTATCCTCGGCGTACCCCGAGAACCTATATAAGCTTCTGGTTATCTTCTCTGGAGCACACCACGCCTTATCCATTGAGAGCAATCCCCGTCATACGCGAAGGAATGGCACCAGACCCTCAATGCGCTGCCCTCGCCGCTGCGAAGGAGAAGAAAGGCATCTTTTAGATATACACTCATTGATGAAGCCGACTGAAGCAACTTCAAATAGGACTTTCGTACGCACAGATCGCCGCCCAGATCGGCCAGTCTGAGCAGCACGTTATCGATGGTACGTCTCTCTCAATTGATCTGTTCATTGATAAATAACTAACGTAGCTTTCCCTATCTCAGTGTGCACGGGAAGATCGAGGCCAACGCAGGCTGAGTTCCAGGCTCTGGCAAGGGTTCTTGGTGTTACTGGCAGTGTGCGTACAGTTGTAGCGAAGATCCCTATCGCATTGCTTACCGTGAAATGTTCAAGGCCCCAGCCACTGCCTCCCATGCTACGGCTTAATGACCGCGATAATCAGTACTGTCCATAGGCATACCAACCATGAAACGAATGTATTTGTATATCAGAGTTCTGAACAAGCTATTCAAGCATTATGCTTCTCGCTTTGAAAGAATAGGGTCTACTTTGCCTAATGGCACTGATGTCAGAGAGCTGGTGGCCCTAAAGGATTTTTTTTCTGGGAGGGGGACACTTCCAACCTCCAGCATCACGTCGAGGCAGGATCAAGTCAGTATTATTTCAGATCGTTTCGTACATTACGGGAGCTTGAATTACATATAGATGCCAGGAATAGATCGGAGAAGAGGATGAATAGATATCCCTCAAGTCGAACGAACTTTGAGTGCGAAGTATAACCTGTTTCGTCGATTAGAAACGAAGTGGTCAAGAGTGTAGGACGTACGCGATCCGATAGATAACGGTGACACAGGTGAGGATGGCAGCCCATCTTCCGTACGATATGCCTCCTATGTCCAGATAATCAAGAACATCAGCACCTGACACGGTACACGAGGCAGGGGTGGACGTTGGGTACGCGCAAATGCACTGGTCGTTGACAATAGTGCTGCACTTAAAGGTTAGGCCTCGTAGATCAGACTAAAGCGGCTGCAGTTAGACCAAGATAAGAGACACGGCTGCATAAATTATCTCACGTTTGTAAGAAGCTCGAAGGCGTATTTTTGATAATCCATGAAATGGAAGCTGTAATACCAGAAGCGGGGAAGGGACCGGGCTCGCATGCTAATGAAGACAGATAGTCAGGAACGTGGAGTTGACATAAGCCACTAGAAGAAACTTACAAATACCCGCCAACGCTCATCCAGAAGCCGTTTAAGCTAATACGGGTTTGGCGTCAGTTGTCTCGGGAGGTTAGAAGAACTCACAAAGCACTAATAGCCAGAGCGGCAACGAATATGGGAAGGAGTGACGCAACAACCAGAGCCTGGCTCTCTGCCGCGAGGATAGACAGGAACAGGAAGGCCAAGAAACGGAAAAACGGCACCGCGCCACTGTGCAATCCCTGTTCAAAGTCCATCAACACATCAGCATAGGCACGTCAGAGTGGAGTGCACATACGATGGCCCAATAACATATAACGGTGAAGAAAAGCGTGCACAGGAAGAGGAATGGTATGTTCACGAGCGTGTTCGATAGAACGAATGGGAGGGTGGTGTACAGTCCATTCTTCGTCTCTCGGTAGTAAACGGAGCGCTCTTCCAGAACTGCCCAGGCCCACTGATCAGCACGGGACCAACATAATGAAAAGAAGCAGAAGGCGCGCGCTAACGTACATGCGGGGATACCAGCTACAGACATCTGGGGGGTGGGGTGTTCAGGCATTCAATTATCAAGCGTGCTTCTGAAAAATGGAAGCTGGACCTACAAAGGCAAGGAACGCCACACTGTAGAAATGGACCGACAGCCGATCGTTGATGGTCGTGTCTTCGCTTCCGAGGCGAATCCATATCGTTCTAACCAAAGTCAAAATGAAAGCAAGTGTAAGGGAAGACGTTCATTGGAACCAACGTCAAGTTGGACAGCTGAAAGCACGCACGCGAGCATCAAACCCATCCCGCCGTACATCCCCAACCGGACACCATACGCCAACAGGTTGCGCGAGTAGTTCACAGCCGTGCGCTCCGCGAGCACCAGCGTGTTCCAGAACAAGGTCCCAACAGCGCCCGCCTTGCCATCGACGAGTCCAGAATTTTTGTCGGTGGGGTAGGCGAGAAGCTTCTTCTCCTCGAACGGCTCTGAGGCCGGGTCGTTGGCGGACCAGGAAAGGTAGAACTGGCGGAACTCCCGGATGATCTCGGCGGAGGCTGACGGGTGCAGGAAGTCAGTGTTGAGAAAGTTCATCGCGTGGTCAGATGGCGTGGTCTGCGCACAAAAATTGATCAATTTTACGAATGCTATTGCGAGATTAGCGACGGTGTACTCACGAAACGTCCAACAGGCCGCCCCCACTTCTCGAAAAAGCCTTCCAGCTCGTCAACACGACCGGAGTAGCAGACTTTGCCTCCGGCCAGGAGCATAACGTTCGTGAATTGCGAAAGCGTCTCCATGGAAGGCTGGTGGATTGAGGCGATCACGATCATGCCCTCCGCCTTCGAGAGGTGGCTGATGGATGCAATGACCTCGCGGGCGGAGGTACTGTCGAGCTGGAAAATACATGGGTAAGAAAGATTAGCTGCAAAGTCGCTAAGAGGAAATTTACCCCGGACGTCACTTCGTCGAGGAACAAGATTCGCCTATGCAGGAGTAAGCGCCCATTCGCATTTTTTTTTCGCGATATAACTCACGGGAACGTGACCATCGCACATGCAGCAGTGACTCGCCGCTTTTGACCTTATCGCATTGAGGGTATATCAACACTCATGTAAAAAGGCTGTTAACCTCGGGCTTCACTGGGAACTCACCTCCTGAAATGCCTCGCTGAATAGGCGTCCCGATTCGCTGATTCGCGCACGATTGAAGGCCGAGAGCCCGGATCGTCCGTTCGACGCGGTCGTGCACTTGCTTGCGGGGGAGGAGTGGGAGACTAGTAGTGCCGATTCGTGAGTATAATACCGGAGGTTGGAGGAGGAAAAAAGGCTTACTGCAGACGAAGAGCGTATGTAATCGACTCTCGCACTGTCAACACTCCGAGCAGAGCATCTTCCTGCTCAACGAAGTTCGAGATCTTGTGCATCGCATTCGCGTCGAGTATTTGTCCATTCAGTGCAGTCTAGACGTGAAGAAATGCAGATAAATTCGGGCGGCTTTTCACCAGACTCGGAGATAGGACTCACCGATCCACCGGAAGTAGTGGCCTTGTGGAACGACATCAGATCGAGCAGAGTGCTCTTGCCTGATCCAAACATTAATGCTGCGCACTACGCGCTAAACACGGGAGGAAGACCGACCAGCTCCAGATGGACCCTGTTCGTCGAGCTCAGCAAAAAAAAAGGTATTGAAGGCAAGGAGAAAACGAACCATTATGGCTAGCAGCTCGCCAGCGTGGATGTCTACAGAGACGTCATCAACGAGTACTTTGCTGCCGTCCTTCTCCTTCACGGAATATCCGAGATGCTTGAAAGAGAGGACTGAGCCTGGTACGTTAACAATCTCGTCGACAGAAGGAGCATCGCCGACAGCAGATGGGGCGCAGATCGACATCGCCAATGGGTTGAACTCTTGCGACTGGCTTCGGTGTGCTATATATAGAGAAAATCCACAAGTCCGCGCAACACGGTGGAAATTGAGGCGGCGAAACACAGAAGAGCGTATAGTGAGCGGAATAGATCAGGACGTCCTCACTTTATATCTCCCTCCGGTATGGTTAACGCCCTGCGTCACGAGCATGGTGCATTCCCTGCGTAAGCATATCATGTCGTATCAGCTGTTTGACTTGTTGGCCTTGCACGGCCTCCCTTTTGCTCCATTGGTTTGTCAACATCCTTATTTGAGGGTTTGAGCGCCCGCCAGATCGGGATATTCAATATCAATTTGACGGCCGGTTGTAGATGACCGCAGTCCCGATTACGCGCCAGCCGTTGACAAGACGGAGGTGGCGATGAAGGGTCCCTCCGTATACCATTGGAATATAAGTACGAGTAGTAAAGAGTTCGATCCAACCATTCCCCTCAACTTCTGCGAAGTCGAGAAGAGCTATGGGTGCGTGGAGATAAGCAAGTTGAGGTCGAGGGCAAGATCGTCGTCCTCAACTTGACAGGCAGCATTTGTGGCGCTCCTGTTTTCGATTTCAGCAGGCGTCTCCTGGATGACTGAGCTCGTACGTGACCTCCAGATAGCGTGCGCCCAGGTACGTAGAAATGGATTGCCAGCATTTAGCCCCTGGATTTTGAGATAGGTTACCCGCAGACGAGGTGAAAAGATCGAGTGGACACAGAAGGGGAAACTCTGGGGGTGTGGACCCTAGCGAGGGATCAAGGTGCCTAAAATGAAGTCGGAAAATCAAAGAAGAGAAACCGAGAATTTCCGGCGACCGTTCGCTTGTGGAATTTTCGCGTCTTCGAGAGATAGCGCCGACAGATGGAGTCGTACAGAACGCTTTCGAAAGCGATTACATTTGCGGCACTTTCAGACAGTCGAAAAAAGTCAGAGATAATAGGGGGAAGATCCGCAAGAAAGACCGTTAGTTCAGGGGAACGGGAATGCGGAGGGTGTTGCTGTCAGTGTCGGGAGAAAGTGTCAGCCGTGTGCGGAGTACACGCGCCTTGCTGACTATCTTACCACGTGATCGCGGTGCGCGTGACCACACGGAGCCGCAACAACTTGGAACCAGGAAAGCGCTTATTTCCTGCTTGCACCCTAGAACAGAGAGGCGTAAATATAAACGAGCGCTTACTTGACGCCTTCTGCAAAGTTGATTTTCCGGTTTGAGTATCCAAAGTATGTCCTATTATCGGAATTAAGAATTTATATCCTAGATTGGAGGCCTTCGCCATGCATCTTTGGCGACAGATGAAGAGCTGCAGAACTTGTCGTAATAGATAGAACACGCAGGCATATTGCCTGCTTGCAAATTTTGAAAAGGTATCACCGAGATTAGATAACGCGGGAGGAGGAGGATCTAATCACATGTATGCCGTTCTCACGGTCTAGCGATCACTTTTCCTGAATTCGTCAACCTCGTATGTATGTTCCATCTTCTACAACAATGCTGTGTGCGACCGTCCATATGCCGCTGGACAGGGACTAGCGATCCTGACTATATACGGTCCGCAGGACCAGCAGACGCCTCGTTGGACTCTTGGGTTCCCACCAGCTCATGCTCGAGGCCTACTCCAACCGTAAGCCTGGTCATGGTTTGGTCTACTGCATGTGCGAATCAGCCTGCCGTTCGACATGGTTCAAATCCACATCGTGTTTTCTTACCCTGGGGTTCGACTAAACGGCAGTTGTAACCCTGCAAAATCTACATGAAAGCCGCCAGTCTCGCTTTGGATTCCTAGAGCGTCACTTGCTCCGGTGTATCGAAATCAACGTGTCCCAGTTTCACCTACAGGCCTCCCATCTTCGGTGGAGGTTTTCGACCTTGAAATATGCCTGCATGATCCGGGGAACTGCACGGAGCTCGAGGGCCCGTAAGAGAAGACTTCAAGCTGCGGGGAACTGTCACGTCCCCGTATTCTGACATTCACTCTGTGTCGGCCTGGACATGCGTCTCGTCAAAACGTGTTTCGCAGCAAGCTCATTTCGGTTTGTGCAACGCTAATCCGATCGACATCTCGACACCATGATTTTATCCGCACCATGTCGAGGAGCCGGTGGGCTGTTCGACCGACCGGATTGGAAGCAATCTTGCACGCGACGTTCGTGGTGGAGAAATTTGGCTTGGGATGATATCACGCTTCATACCCTGACAGTTTCTGTCACTCTTCATGACGGAAGGACCTCTTGGATATTCGATGCTTTTCACCGGCCCTAACGTAAAGGAATTGCAACGCCGTGATTCCATCCGTCGTTCGGGTCCCTTGACGGCCGGACCTTTCTTACTCAAGAAATCGAAATCTCCACGGGCAATAACTTTGTCATCGTCGACGACCTCAAACGCGATCGAAGAACGTCGATATTAGATAAATTCGACGTGTAACTCGACCGCGTATCAATTCCTTTTACTAGGTGGTTTGGACTCCAAACGGTGCCAGAAGGTCCGTCACCAGAGGCTGAGGATGTACGTAAACTATGCTGTCTCGCAAACTCGAGGTGGGGCCCACAAGGCGTTCTTTCTGCGCTGGTCCAATCATCCACAATACGCCACACTTCCTTGAGGACCATTTAGCGGATGCTTCAGGATGCTCAAGGTTCATGGGTTCGGTCCTTGATCCTGGATTAACTACGGAGCCCCACTCTATTTCCCGGAATTATGGGGTGGGTGATCCGACTCTGCCTCAACTTTGCCTCACGGATCAAATGTGAGGCCTTCAAGGGGTTCAAATTCCCCATTCCTCACGGGCGTTGCAGGGCCGATGACCTAATTCCCGAGTTGGTTCTGCAGCAGAACGTTCGCATAGGTCCTTTCTCCGGCTTTCCCTCCTACTCCTAATCCCCGCATTTATCAAACCATTCCATCTTCATATCAGTGGCATTTCAGCTTCTGTTCGCATTCGGTTGCTTCCTCTCTGCAACTTCTATGCCCGCCTTTTCCAGCAGAGGAAAATCCCATTCTTGTTAGTAGGATATATTCAATCCTCTTAGATCTGATATGCCCTCAGCAACAGCTACTGGGATACGTAGAGCAGTGTTTCATGGATCCAGCAACTCCCTTGGCGTGAGCTGAACGTGTAACGCTTGTAACGCGTGCGCGTGATTGGTGACTGGTGACCGGGGCTTGCTCAGCGCGAAAACTTGACCAAAACGACCATGTGTCGTGCCTTGAGCAAGACATCCACAACAAATCCAACCCATATGCAACCGTATACGCCTTTTAGTTGCGCCAAGAACCCTCGCCGTTATATGCTTCTGTCAATTCGGTGCACATCTTGCCATTTGCGGATCGGTATCATTCGAGTACAGAGTGCGCGCTGCATCGCGTCTATGCTCTCAGTGTGAGTACTTTATTTCTGTCCTATGTCATCGGAATAATGCTATACATCACTGTTTTCTTAAATAGGCCGTAATGCCACCGGTGCCTTTTCCCTTCTGCATTTGACGATAGATTCACTGAGGCCAATATCACTTTCGATGTACTTTCTGTCTCTCACGACATGACGTGGACCCACAGGAGGTCTGTCACTTCACAAGTCAGCAGGTGATCAAGTGGACGTAAGTCAATCACTGTTTATCAAACAGCAATACTTGAAGAGGAGGTCCTGAAGCATATCTCTGGCGATGAACTAACCCGACCAGGTATGTTTTTTCACATCAAATTGTTATCATGCCCTCACTTGGTGTCTCACCGTGTAAGGAACACCACTCTATATCCCAATGAAAAGAATGGAAAGATGTACGCACACTCTTCTCGTTGAGTGGACGGTCGCATAAGGTAATGACTGTATGCCATTCACTTCATAGCCTATCCTGTGACCAGGACGTAAACTCTCGAAGACTGATTCACAAGAACCCGTAACACGCCGCAAGATGGCGACACGTATCTTCGATGAATGCCGGTGTTCGTGTGGTACGTAACAGGCCCGGGGCATCGTCTACTGTTGGCTGGAATAGCCAGAACAGAAGCTTAAAAAGAGACCGAATCTCGCTTTCAATCCCCCGGTGCTGACAATGGGCACTGTAGCTGCGACCTTGGGCCTTGTTCAACGCTATCCCTACCATACCATTACTGCTTCGCTCTTCATACTCGTCGTAAAAGCACTCTTTTTCCGAAAGCGGGCCAGTAGTCTTCCTCTACCTCCAGGCCCCAAGGGCTACCCCCTCGTTGGTAATATCTTTGATATCCCAACAGATAAGCCATGGTTGGTCTACAACGAATGGGCCAAGATCTATGGTAAGCTGCTTTCTCAGGTACTTCTGTTCACCACTCTGAAAAGTCGAACAGGCGATATGATCTACTTCAAGGTCCTGGGACAGCCTTTCCTCGTCCTCCATACTCTGGAAAGGACCTACGACATCTTCGAAAAGAGATCCTCCAACTACTCAGACCGTGCAAGGATGCCCATGATCCTCGAGCTGTGAGCCGATCCTACCTTCTGCCCATAGATGTCGTTGACTCTTGGTATTTATGGGCGTCAGCATGAATTGGGATTATAACATTGCCATGCTACCGTACGGTACATGGTGGCGTCGGCATCGTCGAGCCTTCCATGAGCATTTCCACCCTGGAGTCGTGGCGAAATACCAGCCGGTTCAAAGTCGTGAAGCGAGGGCATTCTTGTATCGTCTCCTCGTCTCTCCGGAGAATTTCAGGCATCACATCAGACAGTATGTCCGCTCTCTAGAGCAGTAGTGTTTCTTACCTGATCAGATCATAAATTACTCCAGTGCCTTCGCTGCTACCATCATGAGTGTTGCGTATGGAATTACTGTGAGGGAGTCCAACGATCCGTATATCTTGAACGCCGAGGAAGCTTTGGAAGGACTGTCTGAGGCCGGTGTTCCAGGACGGTTCTTGGTCGACCTCATTCCCGTTCTCAAGTACGTCCCGGAGTGGTTTCCCGGAGCAAACTTCAAACGCAAGGCTGCAAGATGGCGGAAAGTGACCGCGGACGTGGCCCAGAAGCCCTTCTGTCATGTGAAGGAACAGATGGTGAGCTTGTAAGAATCTCTTGGCGCCATACCTGCATCTTACGGGCTTGATGTAAAGGCGAAGGGAACCGCAGTACCCTCGCTGGCTGCGACACTGATCGAGAGTCTTCCTGATGCGAGTGATCCAAGACGCCGTGAAGAGGAGAAGATTGCTCAAGACACTGCTGCAGTGGCATATGTTGGTAAGTGTCGCGTTCCTCAAAGGAATGCGGAGGCTCGATATGACGATCGTGTCTGCTAGGTGGTGCCGATACAGTAAGTCCAACCTCCATCGTCGGCCTTATGAGTGAATAACGTTTCGGGAGACTGTATCTGCGGTGCAATCATTCTTCCTGGCCATGGCGATGTACCCCGAGGTGCAGAAGAAAGCCCAAGCCGAGATTGACCAAGTCATTGGCTCGAGTCGCCTCCCAGAGTTCAGTGATCGGCCTTCACTTCCCTACATCAACGCCCTCGTCAAGGAGTCGATGCGATGGCAGCTGGTCACACCACTCGGTACGTGTGTATTGGGCAGCGAAATCAGTTTGACAGTTACGCTGAATTCTAGATTTGCAGCTGTGGGACATATGTGCTCGAAGGATGATGAGTATAATGGGTATTTCATTCCGAAAGGAACCATCGTCATTGGGAATGCATGGTACGCTGCTTTCTGTACTTGAAGTTGCTCTGAAGCTGGCTGACACTAGGGTGTTCTGTGATCTCGAAGGGCTATCCTTCATGATCCAACCGTCTTCTCCAACCCTCTCGAGTACCAACCCGAGCGCTATCTCAAGCATGGACAATTGGATCCGGATGCTAGAAATCCTGATGTCGCAGCATTCGGGTTTGGTCGACGGTAGGTTATTCTGGCTGTACTTGCAAAGCATCTACATACCGCTGAATCTCGGAATACCGTTAAGAATCTGTGCCGGGAGATACATGAGCGACAACTCGCTGTACGCCTTCGTGTCTTCTGTTCTTGCCGTTTACGATATCAAACCTCCCATCGACGATGATGGAAACCCTCTCCAGCTCAAGGCTGAAGTTACAACTGGTCTATTATCGTAAGAAACTACGCGTTTAATCTGTGTTCTTGTCCTCAAGCGCTTGAATTTATCCTAGATATCCAGTTCCTTTTAAATGCATCATAAAACCTCGATCAGCTTCTGCTGAGGCCCTCATTCGTGACAGCGTTGAGGGAGATCGTTAGGGTGGAATCGTAAAGTACTCGTGGCATAATTGGATGTAACGTCAGAAGGTTTCACACTACTGCAGGAGGATGTTCCGAGGGTATTTCAGTGTCTTGGAGGTTAAAATTTATGTTTACCACTTGAATTTTATCTCGAGTAAACCCATTCAACAAAAGCATTCGCTGTCATTTTTCTGAACCTGACGGCGGAGCTATGTGCGCCCCTATCAACTCCTACAATTTCCAGTTTAGGCTTGTGTGGCGTCCTATCCCATTCTCGAGCCGATTGGATGGGTCCCTGTTCAGCTATATGATATCTTGACTCTCGTGTCTTGTCAGATAGGGTACACTGCGGAGTTCCTGTTCAGAATGTCAAACTACGAAGTTCATTCCACCATTCACGGTCAAGGTGTAGCATTAGCGAAATAGTTCGCAGATGAAGTTTAATCACGAGCCAAATTGTGGGGGGATAATAACATCGAGAGCACTAGTAATGGTAGGGTATTAGTAGATATGAAGGTCACTCGAGAGCGTATTTAAACGTAGATATATGCAAGCTATGTAAAATTCTGAATTACAACTGTCAACACGACTGAGCTCTATTCTCTGCACCTCATCAATCTCGGCCGTAGGGGAATACCTGCGTACATCCGGCTCCGCTGATCGCCTGAAAGAAGAAGTCGAGATTCGTGTTGAGTGCTTTGCGAAGTTTTCCTTTCGGGTTCGGGTAAAGCCCCTTTACTGTCACGTTGACGAGGTTCTCGTACAACAAGCATGGAGTGGAAAAGTCGGGAGACGTCGGATCAACAGTGTAGCTGTTGACTCTGCCAACATTTCTTCCGGGCTGCACAGGATGAGCCCGTATGACCTCGTCGCGCCCTTCGTTGCCTTTCGGTCCGTTTGCGCGGAAGAAGCCGTCGGGCATACGGCTGAATTGGAAAAACCCACGCGCAGCGTCCATATCCAACTGGCCGTCATCCTGGCGTCCATCGACGAAAAGGTTGACGGGGGCGACAGTCTCGCCGTATGCGGTAAAGTACCTAAACCCGACAAAGGTGAAATTGGGGTTGGTTGCAATCGAGTCTTGAATGCGCTTGAAGCGAAGCTCGGCCGCAACTGTGACATTGAACTTTCCTCCTCCAAATTGGTTACTGTAGTCAATCAGCTGAAAGTTGTTAGCCCTTTAGATATGCATCAAGAAAAAAATGTCGTACCTGTTGGAAGAGCGTCTCGTTGAAATCATGGTTGCTGCCAAAGAATGCGTCACCTATACAGGATGCAAGATTAGCCCGGCACTATTGGGTGGCTTGAAGAAACCTGAGCACCTCTGGTCATGCTAGCATCGCCTAAATGAAAATATATATCAGACATGGCGCCCTCAGTTGATAGATTTATGATCACCTTCGAAGGTCCCATGGTTATTGAGTCCGCCGACGATAGCTGGGGATGGGGGATCAGGCCCAGTGAACACAGTCTTGCGTCCAATGCTCAGCAAGTCCGTGATGGGATTGCCGTCCATAAGGTGTGCCGCATATGTCGCGAAGAGTGCGGCTCCGTTAGCCATATTGAATCCTGTTAATAGACATTAAAAACGAAGTAAGAATTAAGTGCGCCACTTGAAAATACCTTCCATCGCAGCAGCGACCATCTGCGCCGGGGTGGTGACGCCGTTCCTTGGGAGGTACTACGAGGATGAATGTTAGTTGATTGGGGACATGATGTCATTTAGCACATACACCATGAGACGCCAGAGTGTTAAGACCAGGGCAGGGTCCACGGATGTCGCCCGGTCGAAGTGGTTTCCACGGGTGAGCCTCGTCGTTCACCAATTTGGGAGAGTCATCCTCCAGAGGCCCGGGAGGCACTGCTGGCTCTCGAGCCTCGAGGGTAGGAATGATTGCCTCCAGTTCCCGCTCGCTAAGGCCGGCCAGTGAGGCGTGGGAGGGAAACGCGATAACCCTCACCGCGAAGACCAAGGTTGGGAGTAGGGAGAAGAATTTCATGTTGCACTGTGCTGGGATTTAATGACTGCAGACCGGTGAGGATTGAAACCCTTTATACATCCTGCACGGAGCAGGCTCACATACGCGCACATCGTCAGCATGTCGGCCGCGAGTGTACTTTTTCTCGTACTGCATCCCTTGTGCTTGTAACAGTCGTCGAAGAAGACGGTTAAAACGACAGGCTGCTTTCCTAAAGCAACATGTTGGTGGCTCTTCGGAAAATCTTGGCATGGAAGAAGCGCTCGGATACGAAATCCCTTCGCGTTGATTGGCTTTCCGCAGCTCAGGTTGTCGCCCGGCCGCCGGCCATCGTAAGGCGCTCATGTTGGGCTCGCATTTCGGGACTGCACATGTTGTTCGTGCAGCCCCGAATTTCTACGCTTTGACGTTGTGACGCCTTCGTTCAGTGTCTATACTCCTTTTGCTGCAACCAACGAAAGGTCGACGAGACACCTGTCTCAAACCTTCGTAGTCTACACAGAAGCCGTAGGGTTCACTGCGATGTTTATTATACACAAAGACGGTGACACCCTTACCTCGTCGGCCACTCTTAAATTAAGGTTGTCACTGTCCTCGACTGCGTACAGGTGACGCGACGACTCTGTAGTCAATCATGCAATTACGCGGGTGACGTCAGATTATGGTGTAACCTAGCGAGATGGAGAAGCCCGCATTCCAAGTACACAAGTGGTTTAAGCTCATTTTGGATCTTCGTTTTGGATTTCACCAGCTCGAACAAGTTGACAAATACGCCGGGGAAGTCAGAGACACTGCCCTTGTCCATTTCGAGGAGGCCGGGTGATGCGGAAAAGGCGTCGAAAACCTCATAAAGGTAACTGGAAGGTGGGGGCGAGAGGGAGACGTAACCATTAGGGGTGGTGGACGAGGGTTGGTGCATTTATGACCATTTCTCTTTGGAAAAATTCACATGGCGACTTAAGGATCGTGTTCTCTGGGGACAAGTGTTTTTGGTAGACTGATTCCCAAATTAGGAACAGGCTGTCGCAGCCTACCCTCAGGCAGAGTTATGTAAGTTGCGGCCGGAATACATTGACATTTTTATGTATAAGACTTCTGTCAGAAGATCCCATTGGTTGACGTTGGATTCCATTGTAGATTAGATTAGAGCAGGAGCCATACCTACTCGACACCTCCTTTGTCCCAAACCGTCGATCTCGAATCCCGATCGTTGCTCGGTTCGGTGAGCGCCATCCACCCGCAACGTTCCGCGGCCCCATATTTGCCTGATATGGTCGGGCACACGAGTCGACCCTACTTCTGGGATCCCTGTCGTGGTGGGGTGCTGCCTCCTTCGCGGTCGCGTCCGCGTCGGGTCGACGTAGGTCAGACGCATGTTCCCTAAGTCCCACGAAGTGCCTCTTCCGTTTGTAAGTCTCACTATCATCCAACAGAACCCTGTGGGAATCCAGAAGAAGGAAAAGAGGGTTCGGCTCACCTGCAGAGCTTTATGAACGCCCCTAGGGACCGCGACGTTCCTTCCGAGATGAGTTACGGAAGGTGAGTAGCCATTGAATAGTGCATACTGGGAAAAAGTGCTTCAAGGAAGAGATTGTCGGGCTTCAACACGGGCTTGGGCGAGGAATGGTTGGTGGCTGGGCGGGGGCTGTGTTCGTTGAGAAATGTGCAATGCTTTGCGTTGTTAGTGGAGCACCAAGAGCCCTGCCTGGACTACAAAGAGAGGGGGAACTGGGAGGGGAGCGACGAATTCCATAGGATTGACAATTTCCGAACCATGACCACTCCGGGCGACGATCCACTGCAAATAAGCAAGCAATTCTTCTATTCATTGCCAGAAATAGCGTCGAAAGACTGGGAATGCAGCCCGATGAGCAGTCAGAGAAGAAGTCGTCATTGTGGCGTGGCGTGACCTGGAGACTAAGGGGAAGCGGGCCGTTGTTCCGGGGAGAGGTATGTGTGAGAGCGGACCCCAACTGGTCGCTCCCACACAGGCCGCTGACTCAGGCAGCAATACCGCTTTCGGGCTGTACAGTCGTCCCTTCTTGCGATGATCATGCGCTCCGTGGCGAGAAGAAAGCTGAAGCATGGATCGAGTCGGTCGTCGGCCATTCCTCTCGGTATGCGCGCATCATGGTCTGCAAGTTTGTGGAACTGACTTGAGTTCCTCAGCGCTTGGCCGCTGGAATATGCTCTCGAAGGATAACGAGTACAATGGCCATTCCATTCTGAAAGAAATTATCGTCATCGAAGATCGATGATACGCTTATTTGACTGAATAACGAACCCCAGTCCCGCCATTCTCTGGTCTCGAAGCGTTGTCCTCCATGATCCTATGAGCGGCCTCCTGCACTTAACCAGCTACGTAGGCCTGCGATCGACACCTTATGTGCGTGCTGGTTGCTATCGGCTGCCGGCGGAAGCCGGGGTGCGCCTCGGGCGAATAAACAGGAGGGTATTCGGTGTCTGAGCGCTTCTTTCACGCCAAGATTTTCCGGATCTGATTAGCCTGAGGCCAATTGGGGAAGGTAGTCTTGTATTATGGCTGTCTTCGCCGACTCTTGCAGCACCAAGGAGGGCAGTTTTCGCGTGTTTTGCTCCATGGCGGCCTTGCTGACGGGATGGGTACATGGCGAGCTTTGTCCGTGTGAGAGCCCAATTTTCTGTATATGAGAGCCGCTCCTGACCAGCATCCAGTTGTCAAAACACAACCCAGCACCTCATGAGATACTTCTACATACTTTCGACTATAGTCTTCACAGCGAGGGTCATCGCGCTTCCCTCCTATGCCTCATTGTCGGGCCTCAGCGAGCGAGAACTCGATGCCATCCTTCCTACACTCGAAGTTCGAGAGCCGGCCCCACCTCCTGGACCTCTGGAGGACCCCTCTGCCAAATTGGTGAATGACAAGGCCCACCCGTGGAAGCCGCTTCACCCAGGCGACATACGTGGACCATGCCCTGGTCTCAATACTTTAGCGTCTCATGGGGTAATTGCTCAAATCCTCCAAATTCCGGTCGACTGACATACATCCTCATAGTACCTTCCAAGAAACGGCGTTGCGACCCCAGTGCAGATAATCAACGCAGTTCAGGAAGGTACGATTCGAACTCGGGTGCTCGAGTCTCATTTCATTGCTGATGCCTATGCATAGGTTTCAATATGGACAACTCTGTGGCAATATTCGCGACCTATGCGGCCCACCTTATGGTCGGCAACGTCATAACGGATTTGATAAGCATTGGGCGCAAGACGTGGCTCACTGGCCCTGATCCTCCACCTCCCGCCAATGTTGGGGGACTCAATGCCCACGGACTCTTCGAAGGTGATTATAAAAATGCCAACTCTGGGCTCTGTGTCTGAGATCTTTTCCTAGGCGACGCAAGCCTGACCAGAGGTGCTCCGCTTTCTTGAGCCCCGCCAGTCACCGCGCTAATCCTGCATAGGCGACGCATTTTTCGGCAACAATCACGACTTCGATGAGGCGCTCTTCGACCAGGTTCGACGTTTCCTGCACGACGTATCTCCGAGAAGCTAACAGCTTTTAGTTCGTCGACTTCAGTAACCGATTCGGAGGAGGGTTCTACAACCTTACGGTCGCGGCTGAGCTGCGTTTCAAGCGTGTTCAAGACTCGATTGCGACCAACCCCGAATTCTCCTTCGTCTCCCCTCGATTCTTTACCGCTTACGGCGAGTCTGTCTTCCCGATCAACTTTTTCATCGACGGACGCAGGAACGACGGCCAGCTGGATATGGACACTGCGCGCCTTTTCTTCCAATCCAGCCGTATGCCCGATGACTTCTTCCGCCCCAACGGATCGAGGGGCAATGAAGGACTCCTCGACGTGGTGCTGGCCCACCCTTTGCAGCCCGGAAAGAATGTCGGCCGGGTCAATAGCTACACCCACGATCCAACGTCCGCCGACTTTACCACCCCGTGCCTGTTGTACGAGAATTTTGTCAACCAAACGGTCAAGGGACTCTATCCGAATCCGACGGGGCGGCTCCGTAAAGCACTAAATGCGAATCTTGATTTCCTCTGGCTGGGTATAAATCGTACCGGAGGATGTGCCCAGATATTCCCCTACGGTCGAGATTGATGGAGCCATGGCGGAGGCAAGGAAGGGGGCATCTAGTATGAACTTCTCGTTTTCCGAAGTAGTTTGCAGATATGGGCATTAATGCGATTGGTGCTGTGACAATGTTCCGCGACGTCCATCAGGGATCCAGCATATAATTGGCAAGCCTCTGTCAGAAGAATGCCAGAAAAATGATTCATATAGTTCACCTGTGTATACGAATATATGAGCGAAGGGATGAAAAAATTCTCGGCCTAACTCAGAAAATCGCAAAGAACACAGGAGCGGATGAGTTTCCTAATTCATTTTCTTGTCAGGATCACAGAAGGCATCAAAGTGGATTGACTCGAATTGTCTAATGACTGAAACATGAGACTAGCACAGTAATGTAGGAATATAACTATCATCAAGGATCATCCATTATTCGCACCAGAATCAAACAGTTCACTGAACCGCTTCATCCATCGAGTTGCATCAAGCCCAGTTTGGCACGACTCGTGAACCATTTGCCATCTCTTTGACCACGCCAGAAATGAAATGCATATTCGCATTATCGTGCATGCTATAGCGATGCGCGTTTCGAAATTTCGTGGTAAGTACGGGGATGGTGAGAACGGTCTGCTCGGGCCGGCGACACAAAATGATCGTTGTTGGTCGGGTTAGGCATAGGCATGGACAATGATTAGAGAACTTTTCAGCAAGGGGTCAACTAGAACCGCTTCTAAACTATCATCTCTACATCTCTCTCTTGCTAATCCTTCTATTATCCAAGCCTCGTGCTGGTTTGTGGTACCGCTGATATTCCAAAGGTGCAACGAGGGCAGACTTTCGGCCCATTGAACGACTTCTGGGAACATCTCCGGTGTAAATGATACTACCCCGAAACCCTTGATAACTCTGTATTCCATGTGCCATTGACCTTTCTTATGCCCACATTTGGGGCGGTGTACTTTCATCATAAGCGCCATAAAGGGTGAATGGTGCATACTAGATCAGTCACTGAGAGCTCGCGGACGTTGGGATCAGACCCTTTAACTGCTTATAATTAGCCTTTACACCCGATGACAGGCTGTCTACAAAGTCATCGCCTTTTCCACAGAGATATCCCTTGTACAATCAGGTAACCAGTATCTTGATTCCATAGTTTCTTATCTCCTTCGTTGAAGGTTGTAGGTCCCCATTAGCATTATCTATCTCTCGTTTATCTCCTTTCGGATCAAGTTCCAGGTCGTGTGCGCCCTGCCCACTGTGAATAGTGGGGAGGGTAATATGAACCCCCGGCGACACAGGACCAAATTACCCCTC
>JANKHO010000360.1:0-26021 GCA_027627235.1 Agrocybe chaxingu | reverse complement strand
TTGTTGCAGCCCCTCCAGCGCCTCAGGCTGGCCCAGCCCGTGCCCGTAGGCAAGCGCGGTAATGCCGATGACCATATCCGTGCTCGGCCTTCTATTTATTGCATTCATGGTTTCGTTTAATCTTCTCTTATATTCTATCTTCGGTATCGATTCCCTATTCTTGGCAAAAACCCGCCTTGTATATCCCGTTTCCTCCCTCTACCTGACATTCCGTCATGCACACTCTATTGCCCGGTTATCCCATTTTCAATATGCAACTCACTCACGTACTTTACCAGCATTCGCATTTTATCCATGGGGTAGCACTCCATTTATCACATACGATTCCTTATTTCAAGCATAACCATATTCTTTACCTTACCTTCCATTGGTCTATATGTACGTATCGTCGCTTCGATTTGCCGTAGCCCCTATTACCCAACCTTCACTTTGGGAGCAATTGTGCCGACCCACGACCTCCGTAATCGCCAGCAGTTGCCTTTGTGATCGCAGAAGGTAAGTCCCCTATTAAAACAATCGCCTTTGAGTCTTAACGACAGATACTGACCATTCGCGGAAGAAGGGCCCACGAGGATTATTGTGAGCGTCAAAGGCATCATCGACGAGGCCTGTCAAAATGTCATTCCCTGCTGGTCCAAGGACGCTCCAGGAGTATATATCCTAGCGGAAGAAGTGGACTTTGCTCAGGCCATCCTTGCCTCTTCATTTACAACCTTCGCCTCGTAGTCGACGGCCTCAGTAATGGACATTCGAGGATCGACACCGACTACGTCCAGCAGTCCCCTTCCGTGCGCCGCTTTTGCGCATTCTCCATCCAACACCTATGTCACGATAGAGGGAAAGAGAATCCCGATCGAAGCTCTTTGGGATCGGGATGCCACCTCCAACACTGCAGACGACGAAGGCGAGGATTCCGAGAGCGAAGAAGACACCCCGTCACAGTATCCCGAAACACAGCACAGCAGCAACTTCGCTGCACCCCCAACGGACGTCGATGCGCCGCACTTTTGTGATCAACCGCGGGAACAGGAAGTTTCGAGCAACCCCTGCACCTGCGAATTCTCCCGGACCTGCGAAAGATGTATTCGACTCGCTCAGTCGCGTCACGGAGACGACGCGCATTCGCAGTGCATCAGGCAGGAGACGAAGAAGAATGACGAGCACTTCAGGCAGATTGGAGCCTATCTCTATCCTGATTACGCCCCGTACAATACATCTGACGGACACGGAAGCAAAACTGGTTCGACCGACGGAGGAAAAGGGGAGAGCAGTCGGGTCCGGGAGACAAGGACCCGCTGCGATCGTGAAGGAGCGGCGGATACTGCTCGCGGGATATGACGATGTTCTCTATTGTGGTGACCCCGGCCAGCTGCAGTGGATCTCAACGCGTAATTGTTATGTGTTATTGTTCTTCCTGACGCATTTTTTCTGTACCATATGAACAACCAAGCGCAGACTGTGACAACATATGAAATCTCATTTGGGCCCAATACTGCGCCCCGTGTACTGGTAAAGCTTCGGGATCTTGAAGGGCGATCTTAAGCGTAAGGCCACACATCGACTTCGTTCACGATCGAAATGTTCGCCGCAAATATACCAACACCGTGAAATAGTTCTTTTCTGAAAGCCCGTGCTGTTCATAAGTCATGAAAAAGTGAATTTACACTTGCTTCTTCATGGCAATTCGTGGCAGGACTGAGGGTGATTGTACTGCGTTAAGAAGACCAAAGCTCTTGGCATTTTGTCCCACGTAGATTTCCCAAAGGAGGAAATGTTTTCCCCACAAGGATCTTTTTCCACCTTGATTTTCTCCAAGTCTTCATCTTCCGAACTTCGCTGCTACCCCGGGCTAAAAGTCAACCAGTTGGGGTGCTTATTTCATTACGGATTACAGCACTGATCCAACATGCCTCTCGATAACCCTGACAGTTTCATATTTATGAGGCCCACTCCTCAACCCCTTCTTGATTCGGTCCGAGTCTCGAACCTTAATGCATACAGCGTCAGCGAACTACCCGCTCACTGGGAAATCATAGAGGATTAATTCTTTTCTGCCTTGGCCCAGCACTAGGCAAATGTGCTCTCACCTCGTCATTTCGAGGACTTGAAAGCCATTCTGAACTTTGGCCGGCATTCTATCTTCATACTACTGTCTTATATCTTTGGAGTATCTTTGGACGGCCCAGGAACCACTCTTGCCACATATCCGACAACAAAAACAAGGCCGCGATCAGAAGACTTCGACGTGACCCCAGGGTCCCTGATGGTAAGTTACGGCTATAGCTTGTTTGAGCACTTTTTCAGACCATAAAGGACACGGAGGTTGTAGTTCTCTTAGCACGACCAAGAGAAATTTGCACGCCTTTTCAGCGTGGATGCACTCAACATCGGAACAGACATAAAGGCGGATTAATCCATGCACCGTTTGGAGAAGAGGGGTGGAAGAGCCAGCCGAGCGTACCCTCATGCTGCTTCTCTGGATTTGAACTTCGAGTGGGTCCACAGCCATTTCCACAGCTCCTTTCCGGTGCATTGATTCCCGGTGAGATATCCTTATCTTTCTTCGAAGCCAATGAGAGGTCCGTGGAGGTTGGCCTGAGAGCCATAGCCCGATTCCTGTAGAACCTTGTTTCATTGTTGACAGAACTCAAACTAGAATAGTCTATAGGGGAGGTGGAATGATGACTGAACAGATGTTTGCGTATAGGTATCAGACTTGGGAATATTCCAAGAATCGCCCAAGGCCTATTGGCACAATGAGGCCCAAAGCCAATCAGATTCACGGATTTGTGGAGTTCTCAGAACCGCGAGTAACGCTATTTACGAGGTTGGTTCTCGCCTGTGTCTTCGTACGACTGAATGCCTCGAACAATCTCCTCCTTCCTAGTAAGAAAGCAGTATCTCCCGGAACTGTAGCAAACCGGAGTTCTGCAACTTGCAAGACATGGAACAACTTGCAGGCTCACAAGATAAATCTAGAATTTTAGGCGGGCAATGGTCTCAACAGCACCCGACGCAGCACAGCCCGATTTACGGATTAGGAAATGATTCCCTTTACCCTTCACCCTATGTGGCGCGACGTCCACGGAGCACCTGCCTGGAATAGACAGCAGATGAGCGAAGAACCTTAGCACTGATCCAAAGACAAGACATTTGCCGTTACACCTCACCATTGCTCCTGTACAAAAAACAAGCAAATCGGTATGGGGCTTTGTATGTGTCGGAATGCCGAACTAAGGTGACGGTATGACTTCATTTGCCCTGGCTAAGTGAAAACATCCGTTCGAGGACTTGTGGAAGCGCGCTCGGTTAGCACGAAACCGACAGTTGCCAAGCAAGGGACCGGCTCGTTGGTGTACGCACCTCGCTTGTGTCACAAATTTAAGAGGTTATCCCAGAGAAGATTATTGCCTGCGAGTGCCTTTAGATGCCTATAAGAACCAAGTTCCTTGTGTCAGAAATTTCCAGGCATTCACACCCACTCAATGCTGAGTCTCATTGAGCTTCCCTATCTCCCAGTAACTCGCGCTCTCAACTTCTCTGTCAACCAACGCTACCCAACTCGAAGGGATAGAATTTCGAGCAATATGTCCAAAGTAGTTGACTCGCCGTCATCGGCGTCCAGTAGCGACTGACTTCCATCTTTCAGAATGCCGGGAAGACGGACACTCACTACACCCCGACTTCACCTGACGACATCAGGGATGTGCTCAACCGGTTCTTCGAGCGCTGTCAAATTCGTTACGACGAGTTTCCCTACGATATTGACCTTCACAACCTCTGCATCGAGGAAGCGCACAAACATAGCTACCCAGTTGACCCATCTCCTGGTGTCCCGTCAATCCTGAAAGCGCTTCCAGCAGGAGTCGCCATCGCGGCGACGTCCTACGCTCACCTCCACAGCCGCGACGTCCAAGTCTTCATCGCGCTGTACACTGGCTTCCTCGTCTATCTCGATGATTGTGTTACTCACGACGTCAGTGGGGTCGACATGTTTGTTGAGCGCTTCATCTCGGGGCATCCACAGGATAACGACGTCCTGGAGTCGCTCGCGCTCTTCCTTCGCGAGACATACGTCTATTACAGCGGAATTCAGGCCAACATCATTATGACCTCGACGTTGAATTTCATTACGTCGGTCGTGTTGGAGAATAAAACTCAGACCATGCAAGTGAGTTATGATTTTCGTGATACCTCTGTAGGCCATCATTGCTAACGCGGAATTTGCAGCCTTCTCCAGACGCTCATGGATACCCCACATTCGCTCGATACCTATCCGGAGTCAGTGAAGCCTACGCCTTCTTCGCCTTCCCTCCCAGCACCCCTTTGGGAGACTACATCCAGGTAAGTTGTAATATATCTGCTTCCCAGAACAAATCCAAGCGACATGGCTAACTCCCCTTCTGCAAGGCTCTCCCCGAGATGACCATGTTTATCTGTTGTACAAAGTAAGTTGATCACTGATTCCCCCTCGAGACAGCGTATTGAGGACACATACCCAGCGATATTCTCTCGTTCTATAAAGAGGAGAGGGACCACGAATCGTTCAACTACATCTCGATCCAAGCCGGCTTCCGTGGCAAGTCAAAAGTCGAGATCCTCTCTGCCCTAGCGGACGATGTTGTGACTTGCTTGGAGCGAATAATGCGGATCGTCGACGCGAACGAAGACGTCAAGGCAGCCTTCGGTGCTTTTGCCAAGGGATATGTCTACTTCCACACCTCGTTACAGAAGCGCTACCACCTGGATGAGTTATTTTCTGTCTAAATAATTGCATCACTAGCTACGCAGATTGCCCAAGCTGTAAATGACAGAATAGAAGAGCTACTGATGAACTGGGTTAAATGGATCATGACGAGGCGATTAGAGCCAGGAGTCCCCTTCTTGAAGATTCAACACAATTGAACGTTTCCAGATATGAATTATTTATTATGTGCTCTCATAGTATCCGACACGCTGCCCGAGGAGACTACCAGCCTCGCACAAATCACACCTAACTTCGCTTGCCCTCGCTCACGAACGTCCTCTGGCGATCTGGTCGCCGTAGGACCCGTGTCTAAATACTTCCTAAGCAGTGAAATGGGATATCATCTATGAGAATTGGTTTTGAGTTTTTCTTTTTTAAAAAAAAATCCTGGCCTCCCGTCATCGGATTTGAGTGTAGAGGGTCTCGAGAACGAGCTTATTGATGAGCATAACGCGAATCTCCTGAGTCGCTTTGGCCTCAGAACGCAGGCCGATTTTCCTGTGGCGCATTGCCTCAATCGTTAAGCAATGACAGTCATGCCGCGTACTTCGGCACTAGTGTTTCGGCATTGGCCGGATGGGACGGATCGGCACCACCATCGATAATCAAGGAAAATCATCAACGCACATCTCACCCTTTCCTATGACGGACCCCTAGCTCAGTGGTAGAGCGTGAGGTTCCAGCGCAGCGCGGGATACTACTGCCTCCCCGCAGTGGCGTCCCGCAGTGGTGTCTCGCGCTACAGTTTCCTCAAGGTCATCCGTTCAATCCGGGTGGGGTTCAAGTTTTTTGCAGATTATGCGCCCACCTGGACATCGGGTCCTTTCGGAAGGGGACCAACAAACCACAATTTCACTTTTAGGCAGGAGTGAATTTTCGTTTTATTCCTTTGTACTTCTCTATTCTGATCTTTCTACGGCTCATTTAGCTTATTTTCTACAGCTTAAAGGACCTCATCCAGTTTCCGAAACTCCTTGTTGAATCGCAGGGGTGAGAACGAGAGTTGGACCAGGCCCCCGTGCCTTCTCAAACCATGCGAAGAAGTCCAAGGCACATTGACTTTGGCAAATCTCGACGTTCTCCTGCGAATGCCTCGCCGAGGTCGTCAGCTTTTGCGACATTTGGATTCCCAATGCTCTCGTCTCCCAGTAAGTTTTTCAGCATGAGTTGCCCTTTGATTTTTTCCTGCTCACCTCCATTTCGTCTTGGAGAATTTGGATAGGTCCCCGCCATCGCCAGGAGCCTCCATCTCGATTCTCGACCCTGGCGCCATAAGGGTGTCTTCTTCTTGCCCGATGAGTCGCCTGCTTCGCCAACTACACCTGTGCTATGAATAAACCCTTCATGTATGTCGACTATTAATAGCCTGCACGTAGCGTAAGCTCAGCCGGCGATGAAGGAGCAGCCGCGAATACGACATCGCAGATAAGGATGGCGCTAGCAGTCCCAGGACGTGCCCCAGGCTACTTAAAGCCCGCAGGCGGTCAAGAAGTGCCACGTCCTTCTCTGCTGTCGACCACTGGTCTGTTCCTCAATCATGGCTACGGGCGTGGATATGAAAAGGGAGGGCTATTTGGAGAAGGTGGACGAAACGAGCGTGGGGAATGGCAGCGAGTTAGAGGGAGATAATGTACACCCTGGTGAATTATCGTTCGAGGAGGGTATGTGACTGGGTCTTATGGACCTTCCAGCTGCAGGCGTACTGACTCTCGTCTTTAGATGCAGCTGGCGGGATGGGACGCCATCTTGGGGTGTTCAGCTGTACCATGCTCATGTGTGTCATTTCTCATTGCCGTGACCATGAAGTCCTTATCCCGTATCTCTATCTAGCGTTGGTCGTATAATTGGAACAGGTATCTTCTCCACGCCATCTTCCATCCTCAACTCCGTCGGTTCTGTCGGGGCCTCCCTTATGCTCTGGGTGTTGGGCTTCGCCCTGTCATTCTGCGGCCTCTTCGTATGGCTCGAATATGGGACGATGTTCCCTCGTTCTGGAGGAGAGAAGGTCTACTTAGAGGCAGTTTACAAGAAGCCGAAGTTCCTTGCGACAGTGATATTTGCCATGAATGCGATTTTGCTGGGATTTACGGCGTCTGGGTGCATTGTAGGTGTCTTGTTACTTCTCCCACTTCGATGCCAAATTATTGTTCTCAAGGTCTTTGCAAACAAGTACGCTCTAGCCGATGACACTGGACTCAAATTCCTTAATGCCCATCTAGTATCCTCATAGCCGCAGGACACGCCGCGCAACGAT
Organism: Agrocybe chaxingu; assembly: GCA_027627235.1. Lineage (NCBI taxonomy): Eukaryota > Fungi > Basidiomycota > Agaricomycetes > Agaricales > Agrocybaceae > Agrocybe > Agrocybe chaxingu. The sequence goes on along the minus strand of JANKHO010000360.1, from coordinate 19,020 downwards.
GGGTAGTGCGAGGGATTGCCCTCGGTGGTACGTCAGTAGTACCCTCTCTTCTCTACGACTCTGATTTTTCCCCTAGTGATATTCTTCGTCACCATTCTCCACGGACTGACCCCCAAACTTGGAATTGCACTTATGAACGTAAGTGAATTCTGTCATATGTGCAGGACAAGTACTGGGATGACTCTGATATGGACAACAGGCCCTCAGCATGTTCAAGATCATCATCCTCTTATTCGTCGTAGTCACAGGCTGGGTCATCCTATCCGGAAAGACCCATATCACGGACCCGCACGCCAATTTCCGTGATACCTTTGCCGGAAGCTCGCATAGCAGCAACGATGTGCGCTTTGTCTTCTTCTCTGCCTCTCGGGACATCAAGGAACTCAACACGATCCCCTTGAATTAGTACGCCACGGCAACGTTCAAAGTCCTGAACGCCTACGCTGGCTGGTCGAATGTTAACTATGTGTTGAACGAGGTGAAGAACCCTGTGCGGACGCTAAAGATCGCGGGCCCGCTCGGATTGGGAATCTGTGCGGTCCTGTACCTGTTGGCGAACGTCGCGTACTTTGCGTGAGTTCCTCGTTCTCTCCTCCCGCTGTCTATTTCCTTTCTTGTGCTGACATGGTTTCTGAGGACAGGGCGGCGACAAAGGCAGAAATACGAAAATCAGGAGTAACAGTTGCGTCCTTGTTCTTCGGAAAGGTGTTCGGTACAGAAGCACAGAGGGCTCTGTCGGTCATCGTTGCCTTGAGGTACGTGCCCCTTGAATTTGTGTTTGAATTATGGTGATACTTACGCGACTCATTCAGCGCTCTCGGGAATGTCATCACGGTTGTACGTCCTTCCGTTGCATCTAGAGTCCTTCGGTCTTCAGATAAAGGTTATTTTCGCCAGACCTACGCTGCATCGAGAGTCAACCAAGGTATGCATCGTCCTTCTGGCAACGACCTGCCCGCGTTGACCGAATCTATGCTTTCATCTTCACTAGAACTCGCCAAAGAAGGCGTGCCACTCCCATTCGGAAATCGCTTCTGGGCATCGAATTGGCCGACGGGCAAGTCGCCTCTTCCAGGACTTATAGTCCACTTGATCCCATCGGTACGTCTCACAAATACTTCGGCAGTAGAGTAGTTGAAATTTAATGCCGAGAATTTGGTAGGTCATTGTCATCATCGCTCCGCCTCCACAAGTCGCGTACCCCTTCATCCTCGACGTTGAGGGGTACCCACAGCAAATTATCAACCTGTTCATCATCCTGGTAAGCCCTTTCGATACCTCGCACTGCGGAAATCGACCCTCATGATCTGTAGGGATTGTTCTGGCTGAGATGGAAGAAACCAAACGTTCATCGGCCATTCAAGAGTGCGTTGTCTCCTCAACGAATCCATTCCTGTGTCGCTGAGATATAGCACTACGTCAGTCTGGCTGCCTCTAGCGGTTTTCTTCCTCGCCGCCGCCGTCTTCCGTAAGCTCGCGTCTGAAACTTTCTCAATAGCTCCTTCGCTCATTTAAATATAATTCCAGTGATTATCGCTCCATTCCTCCACCCGGCAAATAAAGTAGGAGATACGCCGCCGTTGCCCTACTACCTGTACGCGATAATCACGATGTCCTTTCCTTCTAATATCATGTTTCATCTTTCTAGGTATTGCCTCGTTGGCATCGCTATAATGCTTTTTGGCGTCGTCTACTGGGCCGTATGGCGTGTCGTGCTACCCAAAGTGTTCAAGTACGAGCTCATTCCGAGGAAGGTAGTGTTGGAGGATGGGACAGTCGTCAATGTGGTATGTTAATTATTTTCTCGGTCGGAGGCGATGATGACGAATTACATATTTCCTAGTTTTCAAGGAAGAAAATAGAGTAGTAGCTACAAAGGCAGGTTGTTGCAGAGGTTCTTCCTATGGTTCCTCGACGAATATATACAAAATTAGATCCCACCTCTCATCCTTTCGCCTAGCCCCGTTTCTCGCGAGCAGAAATAGCCCAGAAAATCGGTGCAGAGAGGGTGGCAAGGACGATCTACGCTTGAACCACTGTCGGTCTGACTTGAATGTTGGGAAACAAGTTGCTCCACTCACGACGACAGGATGAAGAACTTCAAGGCCGGGAACGACCTGAACTAAGAGCAGTTGGGGACTGAAAAGAAATATTCGCTGATACGACTCGATTGATGAATGTGATGCGCTTACGCCGGTACTAGGGGTCCGGTTAGCCGGGAAGGTGCCTAATCTGAGCGTCCCAGTCCGATATGCAACACGATTAGCAACTGGTAACATTTTCGATGGTACATATACATATGGAACGAGACAGGGTAAGAATTCACTACGAATACTCACTCAACTTAGCGTTTAGTCGCGCTTCTCCCGAGGTGGGATCGCCCAGAAAACAAGAGCCGACAGGCAGGCGAGAACGATCTAGATAGAATATATCCAGATTAATGATGAATCGGTCAGAAATATGTCGGCCTCAAACAATCTACCTACTATGACGGGCGGAAGGACCTGCAACCCTGGGACGATTTTTCCAGCAGCCACACCGAAAATCAGTGGTCCAAGTGTAGATCCTATGATACCGCTTCCTGCAGACCAGCTTTACTCATTGTTATTCCGAAATAGATAATAGCTTGCCTATAGTAATCGAGACGGCCGCGTTTTTAAGACTCGGAGGAACGCGGACAGCCACGATGGAGAGAATTGTAGGGGTGTTCGGGCTGGGATTATTCTCGTCAATGAGTTGTTCGAGGATTCGGAGGCACGATAATTAAAGCCCACGACGTACCCGAGGAAGAACCCGGCAAGAACAATCACGACCCAGTCCAACGCCATCGTGTCGACCACCCATAGAACGGAAATGGCTCCACAGAGCAATGCAAGCAACACCGTGTTTCCAATCCTATCGCGGACATGGACGTATGGGAGAGAGAAGAAGAGGCGGCCTGCCGTCAGCCCTGAAGCCGTACATCAGCCAATGAGCATCCAAACGAGCAATATGATTCTCACCTGCCCAGAGCATTGATAACTGGTACCGCGAGGCATCTGGTTCAGAGCCCTTAACTTCGATGAGATATGAGGTCAACCACTGAAGTCAGAGGAATTAACATGGTGATAAAAATGCCAAACCTGGGAAGACACTTACGTTGGTGAGGGTATCGACAATCGCAAATCCCAGATTAACCAAAGCAATTCCGACCCTGAAGATGGGAGACCAATCTCTTCGTGAATTAAATACAACAAAGCATACGAAATTTACTCACCAGAATACCTTCTTTTTTGAAATTTGGTGGAGTCTCGCACGCATGGTGGAGCGCTGATGGACTTCTTCGGATGGTGGTTCGTAGTTCCTGAAGACCACGAAGTGGAAGCCAATTATGACAACTTCAAGACTGAACGGGAGCCAGTAATAACGCTGTGAGTGAGGAGTACTCAGTACGTCTACCTCCGGTGCGGATTGATTCCCCTTCACTCACATTCCAAGGGATATTGGCCTTAGTTAATCCTCCGATGACGAATGGAGAAGATAACTATAGTAGCCCGTTAGAACCACTGGAAATAACCTCTGGAATTTTCTTACAGCCCCGACCTGAGACCGGTTGGCGATGTTCAGATTCGGTGACATTGTCAGGGACTTACCCCAAAAAATGCGTAGAAGATATTCATGGAACGCTTATCTTCGTACTTCGGCCATCTGGTTAGAGCATCTAGACCCGCGATCCACGAAAGTACTTACATGTGCAACGACACTAGCCAGACATGTATCACAAAAGCCTCCTCCAATACCAAGAAGTGCTAGCCCGACCATTACCAACGGGAATGGCGGAGCGAAGGCAATCAATAAAGACCCGCCGGCATAGAACACGCCACCAATCTGAGAAGAACAATGTCGGCTTCATAAACAAAATCTTCGCAAAGAGACGTACCAGGAGGACCCAGCATGTTCCTATCTTGTTCTGAAGGACCGGGCTAATCATGCACGAAACTAGATAGCTAAATAAGATTCCGAAGAGGTGTGTTAAGCAAACGTTTAGAACGAGAATGCACAGTGCTATGTAGGAGCTTACCCTCCGAATCCCGCCAAGAAAACCAGGGAAACGACCTCGTATGTTAGACCGTACTGCTTCTGGATGGACGGAAGGTTGGCTCCTGTTGCGGTGTCATTGAGGCCCACGGCGAAAGCTCCTACGCAAGCCTACTTTCCAAAAAGATGGGACCCCGATACTTCCATAAAGGCGTCAGATACAAGTACTCACCGCGACTAAGTGAAGGAGTTTTTCTTCAATAAAGATATTTCCAATTCGCACTCCAGCGTTCGAAGAACGAAGTCCAGGAGTATTTTCGATTTGAACGGACGGCGCCATGCTGGGAAGAGAGCTACGAGGTACCGTCAAGATCTCGTCCTCATCTACCCGATCGGGTTTCTTGCTATGTTCGAATTTTTGACCGCGTTCGAGGGCAGGGAGCTCGTCCAGTTCAATTGAAAGTAAAGTGGTTTGGGTCATCGAAGAGTCTTGGCCGTCGCGGTGAATTCAGTTTCGATGGTGGTTTAGTTGGTGAAGAAGGTACCGAAACCGCTTCAAACCGGACCAGGAAGATATACTTGTCTTCGAAAAATGACTCAATCACAGAGCACTCTGATTTGTCATGCCGAACTGGCCAAGCTCATGCCTTCAAGACAGTCAAGGCACGCTTGAATTCCTCGACGCTCCTTCGACGCCGGTTTCAACTCTGTCTTTTTGAAAGTTTGAAGCTGCTCCAAGTGAACTGCTTCAAAGTCCATTCCTGGCAGTCACCACAGGTCGTCAGAAAGACGGATGCGAGCAGGGACGAGCCTTCGGGCGCCGCGAAACGCGCCTTAGGCTTTACTCCTTACGTTTTCCGGACCGGTTCCCGGCTATTAGCAAACATAGTGATACTCGTGACTTCAACTAGGACCATCACCAACGTCCTGAGGTTGACTTTTGGCTTGGATGCGCTGGTGCTTGGTTAAGTACTTGTAAGCCAATTTCCTATCTCAGTTATTCCTGTTCTTTATTAAATTGTGTCTCTCAGTGCTTCTGAAGAAAATAATCTCGCCTGCATCGCCAGGTCGTTATCCGAAGCGCGCGTAGTTGAACAAGCGTCATCGCAGATGAAGCCGTCAGAATCTCGACGCATGTACAGGCGCAGACTGCAGGACTTTCGTTATTCAATGTAAGATATTGCGCAGGTACGGGAAGCGAATCTTCCAGCAGGTTTTTCAGGTTCGGTTCTTCTACATCTTGGGACGGCCCACCCAGTAGAAAACACCATCCAACGTCTGGGACACCGACGGAACAGACATACCAGACCGCAGCTCGCCTTTTATACCAATTCCGCTTGTGGTTGGCCTCAGACGTACAGGTTATCGATCACTTTCTCGTGCTCGATGGCCGGTGGAGTTCGACCAGGCGTATACCTGAAACGTAAACGAAGACATCCAGGCGGGAACATAAGAAAGCGACACGTCGGGTGGAATCCACGAAATGCAACATGAGTTCGGACCCAGTACTACGGTCCTCGCGAACCGTCCGTCGGACGCCATCGGCTTTGCCTTCAGCCCCAAAAATTACAAATCAACGACCTATCGTTGAGTCGAGTCACTTTTGAGAGACAACACTGGGGTGTCTTCCAACCTTCAATCTCGCCAATACACCCATCCATTGGCGACTTCTCGCTCAGGACCACTCTCGTCGACATGACTCAAATCGCCTCCTCCCAAATCGAGCTCGACGAACTACCCGCGCTAGAGCGAGGCAGACTGTCGTTCGAGCAGATCAAGAACACCGAATCGCACAAGGCTGACGTCGCCACGGAGAATGAGATCTTCACCGAAACTCGGAGCGCGCGGTCTCGCATTTTTGTAGATGCGATTCCCATCGAAGATACTGCAGAGCCCCAGGCACGAAGGCTCGGCCTCCGGATCGGGAGTGTCTACATCGAGGAGGAGGTTCTGTACCTGCTCGGGGTAAGTTATGACGTCCGTTGCAGTGTGATGGATAGCCAACTCATCTGGGGCTGTAGTCGTGCATGGGCTTTTTCGCCGCTGGACTCAGCGACACTGCTACAGGAGCGAACTTGCCGTCTATTCAGAAGCATTACGATCTCTCCTACGAGGTCGTTTCTCTCGTCTTTCTCACAGGATTTGGGGGATATCTCGCCGCGTGCATGCTCAACTCGGTGCTTCAGAACGCCATTGGAACACGATGGGTGCTCTTGGTGATTCTCGCTCCTTCACCTAGAGTTTAGATGTTCATCTGACAATTTCCCTATGCTATTCAGACGGCAGGGTTGTTACACGCCGGCGGATCCTTGTTGATCGCCTTTGCTCCTCCATTCCCACTCGTCATGGTCGGGCTCACCATCATGGGCCTCGGAAACGGTTTTTACGAAGCCTGTCTCACGAGTGTCATTGCGCATGTGTGTTGGCTGGCTAGACGTCCCAAGAATTGGGCTGAACCGTCGTCTTGCAGTTTGAAAACAGCAGATTTATGAATATTATATACTCGTTCTTCGGGGTAAGTGTTTGAATCTTTATCCCTTGGGTGGACTGTAGATTGGCTTATCTATCGATTGCAGGTCGGGGCGGTAGGCTCGATATCGCAAGTTTCATTACGGTGTATCTAAGTGATTGCTGCAGCTGTCCGCCCCGTTCATTATTGGAGGATTCGCAAAGGCTGCTATCCCGTGGAATGTGAGTCCGAGCGTTCATGTCCCCTTTCTCAGAAATTGAGCATCTTTGATCATAGCTTTACTACTGGTTTCCTGTCTCTTTGGGAGCGGTCATCATGGCCAGCCATTTTGTGCTCTTCAGGCAATATGTCATCCCTGCAGAAGCAGAGACCGAGCACCACACCCTGCGTGCGAGGTTTACTCAGTTGACGCGAATGAGGATCACCTGGTGAGCGAAATTTCTCCCTACGATGGTGACGTTCAATTACTGGTACGGACACTAGGATCGGGATAGCCTTGATCACCCTCGGCTTTGCTATCACCCTCACACTCAGTAATGCAAGTCTTACTGTTCGTACAAGCCTTATGCTGTTCTAATGTCAACCATATCTCAGTGGTTGACCTCATATCTCATCGAGGTCAAGGGCGCTGGGGCCGATATCTCCCGTTATCAGCTATCCATGCTTTGGGCAGGTAAAGATGCTCGCCGCAGCCTTGACGCAACGTAACTCATGACATACCTTAGGCATTACCGCCGGCCGAATGTTCTTTTCATTGCCGTATATTCACGTCCGGGATAGGCTTGGGAATACGCTGCTGCTTGCACTCCTCTGTGGCGCGATTGCCATCCTCTGGGCGACGAAGGCAAACGCTTCGAATTGGGTCGTCATTGCCGCTGCGGGATTTTTCCTGGGGTACGTCTCTGTCCACTCTGAAGCCTCAAACCATCATGACTGACATCGACGTAAAGTCCGAACACTCCTGGTATTCTATCTATTGTCTCCATTCGTGTCCCTCCTCGACTGAAAGGTGCTGCCGTTTCGATAACCATCGGTACTCACTTCTTTTCTGGATCTATGTCTAGTCCTTAATTGCTTTTGGCAGGATCCGGCCTCATCGGTGCAGCTCTTGGACCATTGCTTTTCGGAGTGGCAGTCGGCAAGATCGTTCCGGGACTCGAGGTGCTTCCGCCCGTCATAGTAAGCCAGACAAAGAGATAGCCTCTATGTATACGTTGCTCATGTGCTGAGTAGATTGTTCTTTCCACGTTGTCCGCCCTCACGTTCTGGGCAATTCCGCCCCGAGAAAAACGGGATTAGCTGGAGAGGACGCTCAAGTGTTTCCGCGACTTCCCTACTCCTCGTTTCCTCTAAATATTGAATATCAGCAGAAGAAGGCTGGACGAACAGGACTCCATGAACAAATTCCCGCACCCGTTGGTCGTGCATCCTCATGTGTCAGACACACTCTGAGAAAATGAAAGACAGGTATGAATTGAAAGGACTTAGAGTAAGTACAAAGTACAAGATATTAAACAACTCAATCAGAATCTAAAAGGTGTACTAAGGTAACTCTGTTGGGGCTACATCGGATTCTAGGGTCTGTTGGTCAGGATGAAGGCCGCGTGGCTTTTCCTTGATCGCCGCCATAAACCTCTCAAATGTAAGGCGGCCATAGCACGTTTCGTAGTCGTAAGTCTTCAGCTCGGGGTGCTTTGGTTCATTGGGAACACCGTGCAGCGCTGCGCGGAACATGTACCAGAGTGGGACAACCCATTTCTCCCACAAGTCCTTGAAGTCGGGCTGAACAAGGGCGCCAATATCGCTGAACTTCTGGTCGTAAAAACAAGCCTTCTCTGAGTACGCGCTCGAATTCTTGTTCCATCCTCTCATGCATTCCGGGGTTACCCTTCGGATGGACTTCCCTCGGCGGTCTTTCTTGAACGTGTAGTGAACGGCAGCCCAAACGAGGATGTAGAAGAAGGATTCGAGATCGTGGCGGTAATAATGTATCGGGGGTGGAAGAGAAAGACTGCGTCCTTTCGCAAGTTCCTTGGCCATGAAGGGAAGGGTGCCGGTTCGATGGTCAGCCGAGCTTGCGGGAACCTTGCCATCTTCGCCGACTTCTGAGGCCAAGTCAAAGTCATTGAGGACGCCCCGGATAGAATCACCTGGAGTGGGCGCAGTGGCCGCCTCATTAAGGTTCTGTGTTTGTTGCTCCGGTCGTTCGAACATCAAATTATTTTCGCTGATATCACGATGAAGGACGCGTCCGGTTTTGTAAGTGTGGTAGTGGCCTAGAACGGGAGTGAGTTTCATGCTCAAACATTGAGAATAAGTACCTCTTACATTCAAGGCAGTCGAGGAAGATTCGCTTGAACTCTTCAACGTTTGCTGCCTCGTAGAGCTTTCCGTATAACTTGGTGACAAGAGCGTGCAGGGAGCGATCTAGAATAGGCTTCTCCGGATTTGGCTCCTTCAATACGTCCTTCAGCTTGGTGCGGGGTAATTCTAGCTCCTCCGAAGTGTACACCGCGTTGAAGTACGTCTGTGGAAGATGCTTATGCCAGTATTCAGGAAGGCGACTGCGAGCGCGGTCGAGAATATCGGCCTCGTGTGTGCGGAAGGGATACTGCCAGCTCAACTTGAGGACACGGGGGACGTTGGAAAGGAGGGCGCCGATGTGGGCGAGCACGCCTAAAGCGACGTAGGTACCGCGGCCGACGATGGCTCTGTAGGTGTAAAGGACCTTGTTGACAACGAAGACGATCTCCTCAAACGATTCTCGACCATCTTCTGCGACAAGCTTCCGAGAAAACTGAAAGCAAAGAGAAGGCTTCTTCGATTCAGGCTGAGGACGATCGAGAGCCACAATGTTTGCTTTCGTAACGACCTGTCCATCCTCCGGCATCTTGAACTCGTAGACATGTGGATCGAACCCAACTTGCCTCATGGTTGCTTGACTAAGAGCGAAGAGGGACACAGCGAGAAGTTGGGCACCGGCCTCGGTGTCGAAATCAAATGGAACTGTTTGGATTACAGCCGCACGGTCATAATACCATAGACCCGTGGAAGTGCCGTCAATGAAGATTCCGGTCGTGAAGTGGCGGCTGGAATCTCCGAGACACTCGAGTGCGTAGACCGCGAGCTGCAACTCGTCTCCGCTGATCGTCACTTTGGTTGTAGCGGGTTGGACCTCCACTTTGGCTTTTTTCGAGGTATTCTCCTCACTCGGGCCATCTATTTCGCCGAAGCTTCGTTTCGTAGAGGCCGAGCTGGTGCCTGAGTTGGTTCCGCTCCGTGCAGTTGAGGAGGTTTGTGTAGTTGAGCGAGATTGTGCGGAAGACTGGGAACGAGCAGAAGATCTGCTCGCCTGCGATGAAATAGAATTGCTGGCTGAAGGGCGGCTCGAGTGTCGGTTTGGTGGGAGAGAAGGGGCTGCCAATGCATCGCCCACGACGGAAGGGTCATTATCCTCACCATTCTCCTGAATGGACTGAAGGGCGAGACTGAACCCTTCGCCGGACGGCTTCTTTGACTTCCCGCCAGTTTTTCTCCTAGGCGGAGTTTTGGGGGTCGGTACACTGAGTCCTTTCGCAATCCTCCGCTCCCGCCTTCGCGCAATGGTCTGCTTGAACTTCAAGGCGCTCTTCATCTCCCCCCACTGGAGGGTATCCTCTGTAAACGGCGTCCATCCACACAGCATATCAGGCTTCCTACCCCTGGCGCAGGAATAGCGGCTGCGAATATACTTGGAACCCTGCCCATCCCAGAAGTCGTCCTTGATTGTACCTGCGTAGCTGAGGTCGAGGACTGCGCAAACCTGTTCGAGCAAAGCGGCAGAGATTTCGCAGAACGGTTGATGTAGCATGGGCTCTGGTTTTGCAGCAAGAAGGTCGATGTAGACCTCTTCGTATCTCTGTAGTGCATCTGCTCGAAGCGTCCACGGCCGGCTAAGGATCAGGTCGACAGTTGCGCCGTCGAGACCCCAGACCGTTTTCACGAAGTCGGCGACGGAGATGGACTCATAAACATGGCCTTTAAGTTCGATCTTGAGCTCCTGCTTCGCTGATGGCATTGAGCTTACGTCTGTATTGGCACTACTCCCTCTCAGAGGCATCGACATGTTTGAATCTGCAAGGTCTTGTCGTACGCTTTACTTTCACTACTAGGGTAGGTAAGCTTACCAGAGAAAGATCGCGACGAACTGCGGTCAAAAAATGATGTATTAGAGGATATGGATGAGTTGGAAGATGTTGAGTCGGAAGAAGTCGAGGGCATTTCGATAAAGTGGGCCATGTTGAGGTGAACAAGTGGCTTTGGTCAAAGTTGTGAAATCTGCGATATGATTCGAGTGGCCAATCTCCAAGAGGTGCGAAGATCTGATAAGGCGATTTGTTACTGGAAAATGCGCTCTGTGGCTTCGCTCGTCGATGAACAAATTCAGAACAATGAATGCAGCGTGGGCAAGATTGGCCCTTGGGTGCCAAGTTGTCCTCATGTCTTCTTTAGATATCACGTGATCGCGTTCAGACGGACCGCCCCTGCCGCCCCTAACGTCGATGATCCGCGCTCTTGGGGGTTGACATGTTTCCATCGTACTTTGCGCCGCTTTCACCCCAACTCTTCCTCGGTTTCTCTAAGTATTACAGCTGAAGCTTTGCTCATGCTGATTCATCTGAATAGCCTCATTGTTTCACCTGTCCAACCCTCCCGGGAAGAGCATCAGAGTCGCCGCGGATGATGCACTGTCGATGATGACTGGAACTTTTATTATTGACGCAAACATCCTCCTTCTCGCACCTCCGCTCCCTAGGGAAAACTACCGGCTGTGCCGTTTACCTTCGCTGACGGAAAGACCGGCGTTTTCATGTCTTGCCAATGGCATCCGGGATTGAGTGGCCTTCTCCAGAACTAAAGAACACTGAGACCAGCGTATCCCCTGGTGCGTACCGTACCTTGTATCCGATGCTCTGGCTTGTCCTAATTACGTTTACACACTCCAGTAGGAATGCCCGCGATTCAGGGTTAGATAACACGGAAGAACTTTGGAACTTCGCGGTCTTCCAGTGAATGCAAAGGACGATTCTCATATTGACTCGACGCATATGACCTACAGGATTGGCTTCTTGACCGAGCATCGGTCGCCCCGAGAAGGCGATTGGAGAGCTTTTCACAGGAATAAGAATAGCTATTACGCCGACTCGCTGGACCTCCCAATGGCCAAGCAGTCATGGAACCCAGCGAGGCTTTATGGCCTTCAAGATAAAACCAGAGGTGTGCACCCTCGCCTATGTTCTTGTTGGATACACCTGACAATTCGTCTGGCATAAATACCACTTGCCCATCTTTGACTTTCCTGGGATTTATGGTGCGTTTTCAGGCGAATGTAGCCGTTTCTCTGCCACATTTTCCCGGTTTCTCATATCTCGAACTTGCTTCGCCTGGATTCGAACGCATGGCACCCTGGTACTAAGAATCTTGGCTCCCATGCCTATATTTAGAAATGGTATGACCTTATAAGCCTGCGAGGTTCAGCCTAACTTTTCGCTGACAGTCCGTAGGCTACTTGCGTCTAACCATGCAGTGGAAACCGTTGCTCCTAGGGGTCACCCTTGCATCCTTGCCGTACACTCATGCCCTCATTCGGTTTGGCTGCTCTCAGCTAGTCACTGAACGCTTTGACCCGTACGCCACTCTAGTCCACTATCACCTCCAATCTGACCGAGTTCTCACAAATAGGTTGGTGACACCGGGAGAGGTCTCGCCTCATGTCCATCAAATCGTCGGAGGGGTAAGTGGCGATCTGAATCATTGGGTTTGCATCACTCATGCGCCTTTTGTCGTGAACATGTTAGAATGCGTAAGGCATATGTTTTGCTTTCTTAGGCGTTATTTTGACAGCGATATCAAATGTTCAGGTTCAACCTCACGATGCACCCGGATAACGACCTTCCCGCGCTTTCGACCTGTACGACCTGCAGATTCGTGGAAGACAAATCGAACTACTGGACGGCTGCTCTGTATTTCCATCACCCTAATGGAAGCTTCATTCGGGTAAGGCGTCGCCTTTCCCCCGCTGGTACAATCTTATGCCTTATCACAGGTTCCACAAATGGCGAACCACAACACGGGCCCCGGATTGCAGTCCGGAGGTATGACCATCTACTACTTCCAACCCAACGGAGGCATCCCTTTCACGGTTTTCCCGAAGGTGTGTTCCACCACCACAATTATTACGAATGACAACTGACAGTATCCCAAGGGATTCCGGATGATAGTTGGTAATCCAATGAGACGCGGTAACGACATCGATCCTGCGGATACAGCGGCGAAGGCGGTAACGTTCAGATGCTTCGAGGGGGATGACCCGGGCAGCACCATCGTCCCTGGAACCAACCCCCCAGATACATTCGAATTCCCCCAAGACGCCCTGCGACGCCGGTATCCGTTCGAACATCTATTTCCCTCAGTATGCATTGTGAAATTTCTAGTTTACGGCTACGGTGCTAATGCGTTGCAGATGCTGGGATGGCGTGAATCTCGACTCGCCCGACCATTCGGTTAGTCGCACACTTCCATTTATTTTTTTTCTTGATACACTGATACCTAGAAAGAGCCACGTCGCCCATCCCGTTGGCGGCTTCTTCAATACCAACTGCCCCGCAAGTCACCCCGTCAGGATCCCGCTGTTATTCATCGAGATCAACTGGGACACACGACCGTTCAACGACCTCTCTCTCTGGCCAAAGGGTGGTCAGCCTTTCGTTTTCGCGATGGGCGATCCGTAAGTGCATCGAAACTTCAAATGAGAGAAGAATTTCACGGAGTCGATTAGGACTGGGTACGGACAGCATGCGGACTACGTGTTCGGCTGGGAGGGCGACTCCCTCCAGCGTGCGATGGATGTGTGCACGGGAGGTACTGGCATTCCCTGGCACTGCCCGGTCCTCACAATACAGGACACGGAGGACATGAATAGCTGTAGGCAGCCCGAAAAAGTGGCCGAGGTCGTCGACGGTGCATGTTAGTGCCGTTTTGTTCTGAAGAGCCACCGAACCGTTCTAACACGCCTAACAGACATCGACAAGCTGCCTGGGTGCAACCCCATCCAACGTGGCCCAGCGCAAGCGACTATGATCCCAAACTGCGACGCGCCTTCGACAACAGTGGACGCGCCCATGCCAACAGAGCCCCCCCGCTGCGGTGAACCCACCCTGGGTGGTGTGCAACGATGGTTCGAACACGACTCCACTTCCCATCAACCCATACTGCTCGGAGTATCCTCTCCTCACGCGAGCACCGCAGGCGCAACCTGCTGTCCCAACGGCCGTCGTCACTGGAGTTTAATGTTCTCGAATGCTACAGTTTTGTCGTACCATGAAAGCAGCACATACCAAAAATATAGTGTGTGAAATATGGAAACAAAATATTGGTGGGATAAATACTATTTTTTCTCGAAACTCGAGGCATCATGGCATGAGGTTTCTGACACTGCGCGAGGTTTGGTGACGGAACGCAGGCCTTTTTTTCGCCGTAAGAGCATGGTATTCATTACCCTGTCACCGTGCTTAGGCCCTGTGCTGCGAAATGGTACCTTGGTCGGCGGTGCAGCCACGCTGAGGCCGCCCGGATGCACGGCGTTCTCATCGAGAGGTACCAGATCGACACGAAGCGGGCGTGCGCAGACGAAGCACTTGGGCGTAGTATGAAGCCGCCACAATATGTGATTAGTAGGCGGCGATATATCATAGATCTTTCACGACTGGCCCTATAAAAATCATTATCGGAGAACCGAATGGTAGAAATCACGAATGTACCGGACAGACGGTATGGCCCTGAAGTTGCGAACTCTGGCGACGCATTCCCGATTGCAGCTCGTGGATGTCTGGGAGGGTAGTGAAAGGGAATTCTGCTGGCGACTTTATTATAGAAGCCTAAGATTAGGAACAAGAATCATTCCTGTAATCGCTTCTGATCATTTGGACGACTCCTATAAGCAAAAGGTTGACGGTCCTTTATATCCAGAGTCCCAAAACAACGCCGGCGGCGAAGGCATGCAGCACAGGAAATAGGGAGTTTTTTGGGCTGGATAGGGGCGCAACTGCCTCATGAGAGTGAAACGACAAACTATCTACTTTTCCGACCGAGGTCATGAGCCTAGAACGCGCGTCAGCGCTCCGATGCCATACTCAACACTGCATTCAGCATACTTTAACTTGCGTTTTCAACAGGAATACTCCGACCTGTAACCCGAAAATGCTGGCATTTTGGGAAGGTGTGTCGAGAGCATGACGGTAGATAGGTTTTAACCGTGACTGACACGACCCCCTGACTTGTCAGTAACTACCACCATGTCCTCCACAGTCGATGTCTTTATCAACGATGAAAACAAGCCGGCAAACATTCCGAGCTACGCGACGATCATCGCGCAGTGTTTCGACCTGGGTCCCCAGCAGGCTACCGCCACCAACATCAGCGGTGTCCGAATCACTCTCGACAAGAGGTCTGATAAAGAGGTCAGCAACATCTGGGTCAAGTTTGGGCGCAACATAACCATGGGTGAGGCCAAAACGCAGCGCTTTGTCGCGCAATACCTTGAAGACAACAACAACCCTGCTGTGCGGGCCCCTCGTGTCTACCTCGCCTTCACGTGGGGCAGCTTCGGTTTCATCGTCGCCGAGTACATTGACGGGCAGATATGCGGCGACTCCGATATTGCCCTCGTCGCCGCCGCTGTGCAATCCCTTATCGACATCCCGAGCCCCAGCTCAACGCCTGGACCCGTCGGTGGAGGCATGATCGAGCACCCCTTTTTCATCCACCGGACGTCCTCCATCGGGTACGAATCCGTCAAGGAGCTGCAGGATCATATGAACGGGGTAAGTGTTCTCTTTTCTCTCGCCTTGACTACTCTCCAGACGATAACTCTTCCCACAGATTCTCTGCGTCACGGGGAGGAAGCGGCGTGTTAACTTCGAGCTCGAGCTGGCCAGTCACGGCCTGCTCCTCTGCGTGTCTGACCTGAAACCTGTCAACTTTATGAGGGATAGGGAGAATAGGATCGTGGCCGTGGATTTTGGCGGCTACTCCTTCCTGCCGCCCTCCTTCTTCGCCTTCGCGCTAAGGCACGGATGCCCTTCAAGTTTTGCACAGCGCATCGCCAGAAAGCTCAGCTATCCACCATCTACAGAGGTTGGGGCACTGGTGAGCGCCTCCTGCGCGCTGGCCCCATTTTCTAGCAACGATATCGGTGAGCAGATCTCCTTGCTCTTTTTTCTTTTTCTTGCCTCTTGCCCAGCCCTTACAAGAATGCTGAGTTCAATGTACCGCACAGGTCTTCCAACGAGGCTCCAGTCCCGGCTTCGTCAGTAAACGCGGCGCACAAGCCGTCCCTCGTTTAATAGGACTGCGTCTTCCCTTCTCGTCACATAACTCTTCGTCAATGGAGCGGCCACAAGGTGCTCTGGTCACTCGGCACGTGTGGGGGACATGCACTGAAGGCTACCCACAGTACGGCACTCTGAATAGGACTTTGATTCCTCGCCTCACTGATACCACGTTGTCTGTAGCCGTGTTTCATTATAAACAACGGCCCTTTCTGCTGCTAAAAAGACGTACTCCCAGACTTTACCTTCGTGGACAGGTTTCACGAAAGCGCATGATCTCTCTCTCCCTCAATAACTTGCTTCCTATTCCCTATTCATGAATTATCACTTGTCCGGTACTGAAGCTGGATTCGCACATCACCGACGCGGGGACAATAACTTATGGCCCGAGGAGCAGTACCATATTCTTCATCCCCCTGAAGAGTGCTCTCAATGCGGCGCGTACGCCCGACACCTCCTCTACCATGGATCCGGCTTCGGTGCATCGCTAGAAGAAGCCTTCTTCAATCAGGCCGAAGACTCGTTTGTTGAGGGCGTTATAGAAGGCCGCCGCCTTCAAAGAGAGGACGATCAGATCCGGCTCGCTCGCTACCGCCGCCGACTCGAGGACATGAGGCAACAGCGCGACGATGCGCGGGTCCTCCAACTACGGCACCAGGACGCAGCCGAACTCTTAAAAGCAGAATTAGCAGAAGCGAAAGACATGCTTCTTGCCGTTCAGTTGGCCTACGAGGAGCTGGTCGACAGGCTGTTGCGCTCGTCGGGCAGGGATGGTGATGGGCTCTGGGAACCAGAGGCGGCCAGAAACACTCGTGGACGAAGTTCTCCAGCGACGGACTCGGAGTCAGAGTCGGTCTCCTCTGGTTCTTCAATCGACTCTTGGCCGAGCGACGTCCCGTCGTTCGAAGACAACGAGGCGTTTGAGGTCATGCAGCAATTGCATCTCATGGACGAATGGGACAAGGAAGATGCAGGTTGGCTGGAACGTATTCACCGTGAAGCACAGTATGTCTCGTTAGAAACATACCCTTGATTTTATAAATTAATTGCGTTTATCACAGCGAAATCGACGAAACCCCATCGAGTCCAGAATTGGTCAGCTCAGACTCCTCCGAAGACTCCGACCTTTCTTCCTCTCCAGCGAGCTCAATTGTAGATTTAGCACTGCCTGAACATGGAACACCTGTTCCCTCCACCGCCTCTACCCGCCGCGAACCGCTCACAATTCCCCAACTCGACTTGCTGATGGCTTCAGCTCAGTATCCCACCAAGGACCAGACCGCTCTTAAGCAGGTCCGCCTTCTCATCCGGGCAGCCGAGCGCACTCCGAAGAATAAAAGGTCGCCCGAACAGCTTTATCTCCTTGCCACTTGGAGAAAGCCATCTCGTTCGCACTCGCCTGCCTCTTCCTCTTCGTCGATCCTTTCATACGTGACTCCCACATCACCCGCTATTTCTAGCCTCCATGAAACTCCAGAAATATTCGTCGACGCGTCTGCCTACGGCATTGGCTTCATCTTCAAGGACCGATGGCTCGCGTGGACCTTCGCACCACGCCACCCTCTCATCCCTCTCGGACCAGACAAGCATGTTATCATGTCGTGGGCGGAGCTCATCGCCGTCGAGCTCGGGCTGCTTACCCTCCTCGCGGCTGGATATCGCAACACCAAGGTCAAACTGAGGTCTGACAACGAAGGGGTCGTGATGGCGCTGAAGACGGAGCGTTGGACGCCGAGGTACGGCCTTGATAGCGTTCTCCAGCGAGTCCTCCGGCTCTGTAAGGATGGAGGGCTTTCGTTGCAGAGCATCTGGATCTCAACGAAGAAGAACCCTGCAGACGGTCCATCAAGGGGAACTTACCCTCCTCGTAGACTGATGTTCGAGCATTGCCCTGAGGTTCCTCAACACCTGGCTGGTTTGTTATTGCCCGTTGATCCGGCGAAGCTGCGGAAATGATATCTACACTGGCTCGTATTTTCATGGATATTTTCACTATTTTCTTGGCTTATCTTATAACTCCAACGGAGACCGGCTCTTCTCATTGTGTTTATTTCTCTCACAAAAGCCGTATACGCCTTATTCGCGCCATATCAAGAGGTTGACTTTAACAAGCGACATAAGGGTGCGAACAACAGGTCAACGGGGTCGATTACAAGCATGGACGGAATCAAAGACACAATGGCAACCACAAAAACGGAAAGATGCGTGACCTCGACGCTCCAAGACCGTCAGCGCAAGAGGTGCATTATGAGGAGAATCAACGCCAGAGTCATACCGCCGGGAGCCTGATACTTCATGAAGGCCGAGTCGAAAAGAGGCACCGTGTCGACGATAGTCCGGTTGAGGCACTCGACCAACTTGTAGGCGTCAGTGTCTACAGATGGCCCAGGAGCACTCGCGACTGTGTAGTTCTGCAGCATTGCAGCCGTGTCGTTGAGACTGTCCCAAGTAAGAGCCACCGACGAGGCACGATAGTAATAGAGGACTTGTTCGGCCTGAGGAAAGCTTTGCGGGACCGTGTCGCTTATGTTCACCGCAGAGGAGAGTGTTCCAATGAGATCCTTGCAGTTGTCTTGCACGGAGTCTGAAAGAGAGTCCACAGTAAACTCGTCCGAGACGACTCTGAACATGTCTGAGCCTTTCGAGGATGGGATTTGGAGAGACATCAAAACGCCTCCAGGACGGTTGGCGTTACTAGCAGGACCGAGCTGCAGAACGAATTATTGGAGGATTGAGAACCCTCAAAGTGAAGGAGAGACTCACCTCTGGAGCGAGTAGAAACGGAACAAACGCCACAGGCCAAGCAATTGGCCAGAATACGAATGTGAAATTCCGTCCGAATACGCCGGGGGTGTCGTTCGAATCGTAGAATCCGCTCCCGTACCACCTGTATCGAAAGATTCAGTGACGGGGTATTATACATTAATTGGGATTGTCTCGCCTTCCACCGAAGACTTGATCTCGGGTTCCTCCTCCGCCGTATGCGTGGTGGGCAGGTCCATAAAGCACAATGACATGACCTCCGCCTGGGGAATTGGCGCGAGCGGTCAATGTTTTCCCACCAACAGTGACGGAGGTGGATTTGCCGCTGTCGGATCCTCTTCCACTCTTTCCGCCTCCCTTGCTACCACCACGGCTGGCACTTCCCCTACCGCCACCGTGGCC
>JANKHO010000036.1:0-58235 GCA_027627235.1 Agrocybe chaxingu | reverse complement strand
AGCTCTTCGTCGTCGTGATGGTGGGGCCATGTCAGAGAGGCGGAGGGCAGCTGATGGGAGGGATGCTGGTCGAGGACGGAAAACGGAAGTCTGTTATAAAGATGACGAACGGAATGACTGGTCGGGTCCCCACCCAAACCTGTGGCGCTCTGCTTTCCTTGGCTGGAACAATTTCCGCACTTTGATTGGATGGGGGTCACGTGCGCTGCGTCTGAGGACCTGGCCAGTCAGCGTCGATAAGATCAGTGTTGTCATATCTGCCATCCTGTCTGCTACACTGGGTGGGTACTCCTCACACCTCTTCCACCAGCCGTTCGTTCCGCACTTCCGCCTTTCTTTCCATGCGTGCAGACTCCAAGCCTTCTGCCTGGGCGTATTTCTCAGCTGTCGAGACCAGCTCGCGTACCAAGGTCTGCAAAACCAGGCTCGGCGTCGACAGGACGTGTGCGGCATAGAAAACGATCTTGCGAGTGATGTGATTCACAGGTGTCTTGGGTGGCCTATTCAAGAATAGTCCATGGAGATCCGAGAGAACAAGTATCGGCATGCTGTGAGGGTGTGAAGCAGGCACGAGTGTTTCTTGTGATGACTGCTCCGCTACCTCCGACGTTATTTCAGTTACATGGCGAGGGTTGAGTAAATGTGCTGCATCTCGCAGTAAAAGGGTGAGGAGTTCACTTGTCATGGTGCCCTTGGGAAAAAGTCGATTAGTAGAGCAAGAGAAAGGAGGATGCAGGCCGCTTACAGGATCAAGTGACGACCAGAGGTCTGTTATCGCGGTAGACAAATTGGAATAAATTGTGCTGGATTTCCGGTCCGATAAAAAAGGCACCAACTGCGACACCAGTCGCCGTGCCTCATCGAAGTCCGGATCGCCTGGTTGCAGGGTACATAGAGAAGCACCCAAGTGTCGCGTGACATAAGCATACGAAATGCTACATGATTTAGGCTCTTGCTCGCTCCGGAGAAGGTAAACTTAGCTCACCAGATCGCGGCCATATTATAGACCAAAGGGTGGGCCGTCGGTACCGTCTTCACCATCGATAGAGGGACGCTTATCATTTTCGGTTTG
Source organism: Agrocybe chaxingu (assembly GCA_027627235.1). Lineage (NCBI taxonomy): Eukaryota > Fungi > Basidiomycota > Agaricomycetes > Agaricales > Agrocybaceae > Agrocybe > Agrocybe chaxingu. The sequence goes on along the minus strand of JANKHO010000036.1, from coordinate 57,163 downwards.
GCACCATAATGCCGTGCGGTGTTCGTAGGACGATCATCTTCACTCTGGTCTTTCAACTCATTCAGTGCTTCCCACCATGGTTCTTGGATTTCTCGTTCCAGTTGTTCTGCGGCTAAAAGTTGCTGAGCCAGTCCGCTCGTGGGATCTAATAAGGCTTTGGTGAACTTCAACCGTTCTTCCGGAGTAAGCATCGACCAAAGGGCATCAGGTGAGGTTGACTCTATAGACGTAGTTATGAGATCAGCCAAGCTGAATAAGATGAAAGGAGTTACCAATATCAATTGTTTCAAACCGTCTCGCCAGACTCGAAGGGTCCTCCGCGTCCACCTCTTCATCCCCTTGCAGCAGCGATTGATCCGTATTGTTTTCTTCTTCGAACCTCTTGAGTAGTTCTATCATCTGTTGCCTTTCCTCGGCTGTCTTGGATGGTGCTGTATGTATGTCGTTCTGGATTTCTTTCTTGTAGAAACCCTCTGAGCATTGGTTATGAGCCTGGGATAGAAGACGCTGTTATTGGACGACATGCTACATCTCAAGCACACACCTGAGAGCGATAGCAGGTAATGGAGCAGTAGGGAACATTGCATGTCGGGCATGTATACTTTGCGAACTGCCTTCGACAACTGCGAACGATATGCACATGAGTGCAAATTTAGTTGAGGTGTAAAGAGAACGTACAGTCGACATGTGGCTCTATCTCTTTCAGCTGTTACTGATTGTCTAGTGGAAGATATCCGTATCTCTCCTTGCGACATCCTTCTACGGAAACGCAGTGCTTGAAACGTTGAAGGTGTGTTAGATAGGCAGGGTGCATTGGATTTCCGAATCGAACGAGTTTGTCGAGACGGGCCGGCGGTCCACCTTACGTCATCTTCAACTTATTCTGGCCCGTCCCAATAGATTGCAGCCTTGCTGCAGCCACGACCTTGATATCCTTCTTATCGGGCTATTCTGGCAAGCAAATCGCTCCTCAGCCGGATTTTCTTCTCATGTTTCTTTTACTGTGCCATTGACAAACTTGACCCCTCATACCCTGACTCCCAACTTCGATCGTACTTGGAACGCATCGCCTCAAGGCTGGAACCATCGTACTCTGTTGAAGGTCTTATGTATATTAAATATACGGCAGCATGCACAGAATCTCCATTTCCGCACGCACCCTGCGTGTCATCACAGGTAACGAGTAACATTACACTTTATTAAGTGTCAAAAGCCTTGCTTGTCTCTCGCTGTCCTCAGTACTTGCACCTTTCAACCATGGCATATCCGGACGGCAAAGATGTCGACCCAGAGCATCAAGATGAAGATATCTTATCAGGAGAAAGCAGCTCGTCCTCGATCTATCAACCTGGGTGGCTCCTTGGTACGGCAACTTTCTTTCTCAGAGCTGTATGCCTCCTACTCTACCCTATCCTCTCCTTGACCACCGTTGTGCGTGGACGACAACTATTGGCAATATGGGAATGGAAGGGGAAGTGGTCATCGCCTCAGGAGAGGGGTGATGGTGCCGATTCTGGAGGAGGTTTATCTGATGCTTCTTGGCCGTACGCAGGACAACGTTTGCGCCAATGCGCAATAGAGACAAGCAAGAGCCATCTAAGGCCTGTTCCAAGACATCTTTGGCCCATTTCAGAAGATCGGTACACATTAGAAGACTCGCAATCTTCCCAATCTACTCTCCAAGACTCCAAGGAAGATTGCAACATCTGCACCGATAGCTTTATGCAAACCGCACTTCGTCATGTTAGGACATGCCAACATGCGTTCTGTCAAGATTGCCTTCGAATGTATGTCCTCGGAAGAATACGAGAACGGCGCTATCCAATTGCCTGCCCTGTTTGTGTCGCAGACGGAATGCAGGATAGCTGTGAGTGACAGAATCCTTCAATACATCCTCCTTCATTGATCCGTACTCCAGATGTTGATCCAGGTCTCATCGAATACCTGGATATTGGTGGAGACAATTTCCTTATTCTGGTAGAATTGCAACTCGCTGCCCACGCTGTATCAGTGACATGCCCTCGGTATGCTTCCGTGTCATCGAATTCGCGAATTCGGTCCTCATGCTGTTCGCCTTATAGTTGTAGGGAAACGATGCAAGTGGATCGAACACAGTATCTAGCGGAGGAGATCATTACTTGTCCATTGCCGCGCTGCCAGCATCGATGGTGTAAAGCTTGTCAAAAGGAAATAGCCATGTCGAAGACCACCCATCGGTGTAAAAAGAATAAGCTCGATAAACTGGTAAGAAGGAAAGGGTGGAAATATTGCCCAGGTAACACCTTCTCTACGTCAATAAAGGACTAGGTCAAACTAAGCTGTTTACCGCGTACAGGTTGCCGCGTTCCTGTGCAAAAGATATCGGGGTGCAATCACATAACGGTAAGCGCGAGGCAAACATTATACAGCTGAGCCGTATTCACGACCATTACGACATCACTGGCAGTGCCTCTCTCCTGGTTGTAATGTGTAAGTATGAACCCCTTTGGCAACGACCGCGTTAATTTCCCCATGCAGGCACTTCTGCTATCGTTGTGGGGAGCTCATCATCGATACTTCAGCCGGAGGAAATGTCACAAATGCAATAGCGGTGCATTATGAAAACTGCAGGCAATATGGGAGGCGGCATTTGGTTCGAAGATCGTGCACAATTCAGTGAGGAATGTGATGATTGCTATATTATGAATACAGGATAGGGGCGTATTCGATTGTACTTTTCTCTGATTTCTCCAGATCTAACGTAGACTTTACATGCTCATTCCTTTTCGTGTTGTTGAGATTGGCCCCTATTCCAGATGTTGTACCGGCCCGGAGACTGCCGTGATCTTCTTTCACACCATGATCATCGAGGTTATGATTGATGTCTCTTATAATTATCGTTCGCTGCTGACCCCGAGTTCTGAAGGTGATTTTATGTCACCTCTCCCTGATATTCTCGCCGTTGCAGTGGGTATCGAACTCGGCATTGACTGAACCAGGGTGATGGCGTTGTTGGATCTGAGACATTGGACATGGGACACGAGACACGAGACACAGATATGTTGTCCCTAGGTAAATACACAGCTGCAGCTCCCCCACACTTGCTAACCCTCTTTTTTTCTCTCTGATAGCTGCTATACAGCTCCCAAATGTCATCCTTCGACCTCAAGCTCCTTACGGCGGGATTGCACCTTCGGCCTCCGAACCACTTTGGTGCTGGATCAGTGGAAATCTCCCCACCCCGCCCAGATAAAGCTGAGGGCGGTGTTAGGCGTTTTTGCAATCACCTCCAGTGCTCTTGTCGAATGTCCTCATCCTACTGTCCACACCGTTCCGGACGTCGTGGACTATGCAGCTCGCACGTATGGCTCCACTTACAATGCCGTTGGTTGGAGAGACGTTATCAAGGTCCATAACGAAGTCAGAGAAGTCTTCAAGACTATTAATGGGAAGGAGACTATTGAGAAGAAGACATGGAAGCTCTATGAATTGAGCGACTACAAATTTCTCACATACGTGGAGTTTGCAGAGGACATCTCCGAGGTCAGCAAGGGGTTAATTGCCCTTGGAATCGGGAAGGAAGATGTGGTAAATATCTACTCCCAGACTAGGTGCGTTATCAGTTTGTAATATATCATACCTTCGTCTATTCACTTGCCCTGAGCTTACAGTGTAAACTGGCAAATGGTCTCTCATGCCTGTGCTGCCATATCTACCCCCATCGCAACAGCGTATGACACACTTGGTGTCGAAGGACTTTCTCATTCATTGAACGAACCCGAGTGTTCAGCTATATTCACCAATTCCGACTTGCTTCCTACCCTTGGGAAAGTTATCACCAGCACGCCTTCCTTGAAGTGCATTTTCTTTGACGGTCATCCAGATAATGATGTCCTTGACGGCATGAAGGAAGCTCGTCAAGACATTCGTATCATGCCCCTTGACGAGCTCCGAGCTCTCGGAAGAAGCCAGCCTCCTGAAGAGCTCAAGGTCGAACTCACGGAACGAAGACCAACACCCAATACTTTGGCATGCATCATGTACACCAGCGGTTCGACCGGTGCACCAAAAGGCGTTTGCATCACGCATGCCAACCTCATCGCCTCTGTGAGCTCCGTTGCGATCGTCTTTGGACCCCATATTCCCTGTGGAGACATATACCTTGCGTACCTTCCACTCGCTCACGTCCTGGAGTATATCGTCGAATTATGCGCCTTGTTCGTCGGAATCACCTGCGGTTATGCCAGGCCAAAAACGCTCACTGATGCAGGTGTCAAAAACTGCGTGGGTGACCTTAAGGCCTTAAAGCCAAACATTATGTTCGGTGTGCCAGGTGTCTGGGAGGCAATCAGGAAGGGGATTGTGGGCAAGCTACAGTCTGGCGGAATTGTCAAGAGAAGTCTCTTCTATGGGGCCCTCAAGGCAAGACGAAGAGGGATACCATTCTTGTCTAGGTGGGGAGAAAGGGTGGTTTTGAGTAAAGCCAGGGAGGTTACCGGTGGAAGGCTCAAGTTCGCTATGAACGGTGGGGCGCCGATCAGCGAGGAGACACAGGAATTCCTCAGCGTGGCTATCGTGCCCATGATGCAAGGTACGCATTCCAGACATTCTTCGGATATTTTGTTTCAAGCTCTGTACAGGATACGGCATGACCGAGTCGTGCGGCATGTGCACACTTCTTCCCCCAGAGTATATGCAATTCGGAGTAGTCGGCCTCCCAGTACCATCTATCGAGATAAAACTTTCGGACATCCCAGAGGCTGGTTACTTATCCTCGAACTCACCACCCCAAGGCGAAATCTGGATTCGTGGACCGTCGGTGTCAAAAGGCTACTACAAACGCCCTGACCTCAACAATGACCGAGACATTTGGACTGAAGACGGATGGTTCAGGACCGGTGACGTGGGAGTGTGGCACGAAGACGGGACACTCAGCCTGATCGACCGGTAAATATTTTAACTGCTTGGTTGGCATGTCACTCAGAGTATACAGAGTTAAGAACCTGGTCAAAATGCAAACTGGAGAGGTTGGTAGTCATTCTTTCCTTTTGAATGGCAAACGAGCTGAGAAGCCCGTAGTTCATAGCCTTGGAACACTTGGAGTCGATATATAAAGCATGCAACTACGTTTCCAATATTTGCGTCCACGCCACTGCAGGGACGACCTACGCAATCGCCATCATCTTTCCTCACGAGGCCAACCTCAGACAAGCGATATCGGCCTCACACTACCCGGAGCTCGTTCAGCTGCAGTCCGCTGAACTCGCAAGCATCTGTACGGATCCTCGTGTTCGACAGCTCGTGCTTCAGGCATGTAATGAAGTTGGGAAGAAAAATGGCCTCAAGGGGCCAGAGATCCTCGGTGGAGTGGTATTAGGGCCAGACGAATGGACGCCCGATAATGGGTTCCTTACAGCTGCAATGAAGGTCAAAAGGGCCAATATCGCCACAGCTTTCCAACAAGAGATCAAAGTGAGCCTCATATCCGTCTCCCTGTTCTCGACTGCATGACTGATATTCGGCGGTTCTGGCACCTCAATCCGCGTCATGAATAGGAATTTCATAGGCAGTAAAAAAAATTCCCGAGTTACTCTACTATTACGATGTACAACTCAAATGTGAATACGCTACAAATGGCTGCATAGGGTTCGCTGGAACTGAGGATAGCCAAGGAGGTGATGAGCCGCATCCGGCCCGGAAAGTGATCCGAAGAGCGTAGCCTGGTGGCAGAAGAAATCGCCTCTTTTTCCTTTCCAACCTCCATTCTCAGTTTGCCTGGTTCTCAATTGCCTTCTCTCTCTCTCTCTTTCGTTGCGATCTTGACACATTATATGTGACCTACGTATGTATGTCATTTGTTCTATCATGATTTGTTCACTTGGCTGACACCGGAAATAGAACTTCGAACCACCACTCCGAGACAGATAGACGACAGGGTGATTTGGGCCAAGGTTCCAACCGGCGTTCTGAATCATTTTCCGGTACATGAGTCGTATATCCGTATAGATGGCTCTGGGCAATCCGTAGGGGACTGAATTGTACCAGGAACCTTGAAATGAGCACCGCAATCCTTCCGTTACGGGAAATGATAGCGCCCAAGCTACATATCGGGATACATGGGGCCGGGCAACAGCTGGATCTGTCAGGCAGGGGCGTGGCTAGTGCGTAAACTATACTTGAGGGTATTCTCTTCTTACCACTACTACCGCCCCCTTCCTCCCCTCCCACTCCACTTATCCTCCTGCTAGACGTGCCCGCTTCTGACGGAGATGGTTGCGTGCATTACCGCCCTCGACGTCCTGGAAGATCTTGGCCTCGGTGGGTCTAAGGATACAAGCAATACCTCTCGCACAATCACATATGATGCGCCTATCTGCCTGCACCGAAGAGACTCCGCACCAGCAGACAGTGACGATCATCGGGCAATATGCGGCGTCGTTGCTCTGAACTGCGTCCGTCTGATTCACAAACTGGGAGCAGAGTGCTTGGAGGATTCGGACTTCCTTGATCGCGTAATATCCCAATCCACGGTTCATGTGAGGGTCGCGATGGTTCGGAAGCACATTGCTCACATTGCTCTTATTGTAGGAAATAATGTCTATTGCCTACGAGCTTAATGTCAACGGACATCTAAGCATAAATCAACTCCTCGAAATCCCCATCTTTGAAGAAACGTTAGAAGTATCTGGGTCTATGACAAAGATTTCTTCGCGTGATGCTCTGAAGAGCCTTATCGAGTGCGTTGCATTGAATCTGTGGTTTGATTGTCAGCTGAATTCTTGCAGACAGTGGTTTTCTACAAATTCCAAGCATGTTTCTGCAGCGGTCTTTCGAACATCAGAGATGTTCGTCTGCCTCCGCATGCCAATCTCTGAAACAGCGATCTTCGCCCTATTTGATTGTCACTCTCGGTCAAGCCATCCTCACAGTCCTGCATTTACATTATCAGCCAGCCTTGACGGAATTGCTGCCCATCTGTTCTCCCAAATGAGTGTGGACCCTATTACTATGGAATCTACATCGTCCTATCAATTCTCCGCCCATCTTCTGAAACTCAGGCCGACTGCAGACGAGGTAGCTCTCCCAGCGTCTATCAACAAGAGCATTGGCTGTCCATCTAAAGCCACGTTCTTGGAAGAGACAGCTAGTTCTCGTGCAGCTTCCGACCATGCCAACTTCCTCCAGCAGCGAACGGCCGTACTGGCAGACATCCAAAATATCATATCTACTGTTACAGCAAACCAAGATTCAAGTCTGAACGACATACCTTCAACCTGGAACTATGGGGAATCATTTTCACCTCGCGAATTAAGCTCGAAGTTGTCTTTACTGAGGTCAGGGAAGGACCCCAAGGATGAGAGTCTTCGCAAAAACAAGCAGAAACGGCGACTAGGGATGATCGACTGGTCCTCTTTTGACTCTGACAACAGGGACACCCCATCCCCTCCTGGTCCACAGCACTTTGCACTCCTGGACGATTATCCTTTCGCGCCAATGTCTGACCAGAAGGATGATGCAAGCGACAACGAACCTTATCCTTCTTCCCCTGGACCATCTGGATTCCAGCATGTAGATGTTGAGGATCAGGCGTCGGGTTCCTGCTCGGATTATCGCTCAAAGACCAGGTGTTCAGCGGAGGAACGGCGCTCTTGGGAAAGCGCTTTACTGATGCAGTTGCAAGAGGAAGAAGAGATTGCAGCCACCGTGCCACTTCCCTCGTGGCAAAACCATAACTGGCTCATTGCGTTGCAAAGAAGAATACACGAAGAAGAAATTGCGAGGTCGAGGCCTGGACCATCGTCGTCCTCTCCTGCTTATGATCTCGATTTTGAGCTGGCCATGCAGCTGCAACGAGAAGAGGCAGCGGGCGGGGACGGTGGCTCTCTGTCGGGGCACAACCATGCGAACGATGTTTTTATCACCCTGACCCCTCGAGCTCAGGTAACCTCATTTGACTGCTGTATTTGCAGGGACACGCACGCCATGACACAGAGCGTTACCCTGCCGGAGTGCCAGCATATTTTTTTGTCGGGAGTGCCTCCGCACACTCGTCGAGACTAAGCTTGACGAGCGCCGATATCCCATATTCTGCCCGGAATGTGTCATCGAGAGATCAAGAACAGTCAAGAGCCGTGAGCTCTCTTTACTGCGAACATGATGCGTGCGCTGATGATTCCTCAAAATCAGACGTCACGCAAGAAATCATAGAACTCCTTGAACTTTCATCAAGACTCATGGAGCGACTAGGTGAACTGCAGCTGCTAGCTCACTCGATCATTTTGAACTGTCCAAGGTGATTGTGTGCACACTTTCACACAACTCATTACATACTCATCACCATGCAGATGTAATGAGTCAATGAATGTCGACCGCGCTCAATATAACGAAGAAGCTGTTCTGGTTTGCCCTGTGCCACGATGATGGACATACCTGGTGCAAAACATGTCTCAAAGCCCTCGCAAGCTCTCAAGACAACCATCGATGCCGGAATGATAACATCGATAGACTAATGCGAAGGAAAGGATGGAAGTACTGTCCTGGTGGGTTGTCCGGTTTAAATTACTTTCCATGCTTTGCATTTACCATCTTCACTGTTCAGGTTGTCAAACACCCGTGCAGAAGGAGTCTGGTTGCAATCATATGACGGTGAGCGAATAGTTTCAAGCCCTCCAGTCATTTTTCATTTGTCTTCTTTTTCCAGTGTGCCGCTCCAGGATGTAATGTGTGAGTGATATCTTCGTTCAATGACTGCACTTTCCTGATACCTGGCAAGTCATTTTTGCTACAGATGTGGGGTGCTGATAGTAGACACTACCAACGGAGGAGACGTTGGGTTGACTGTCACAGAGCATTATGCTAATTGTAGGTTATTTGAGAAACGCTGGAAGTGTACTATTCAGTGAAGCTTGTATGACTCTGTAATACGGCTACGTAGGCAATTGCTGTATTTTTAGATCATGACGATTATGTAAACTATTTTTTCAAGAACAAGTTCTTGGCAGGCTTTCAAGTTGACCATTTCCCAGTATGGCTGAACCGCATCTCGTCGATAAAAAGGCAACATTCGCCGCATTCTCCCATGTCCTCGATGCAAGACTTCTACGGGCCCTCGCAGATATGGGCTTTTCACGTCCGACACTTGTCCAAGCCAGAGCCATCCCTCTCGCACTCGAAAGCCGCGATATCCTTGCTCGTGCACGGACAGGAAGCGGGAAGACAGCAGCGTATTGCGTGCCTCTTGTTCAAAAAATATTGAGTACAAAAAGTGTGGGTAGGTTTTACCTCTACGCTTTCTGGTTGTTTATTGAATTCCCAATAAAGTCCTTAGATCTTGAAAACGAAAATCGACAGGCCACACGGGCTCTGATCCTTGTGCCTACGAGAGAACTGTCGGAGCAGGTTTCTGGTCACCTGAAAGGCTTGCTGAAGTACTGTGACAAGGACATTATTATCTCGAACGTTACATCCGGCACGACCTCACACTTGCAAAGGTGCGTGCACAACCACCATGATAATTTCTTCGTTTCTCATGGATCTAGCATAGAATTCTTCTGTCAGATAAACCGGATATCGTAATTTCGACTCCTTCCCGTGCACTAGCTCTTCTACAGTCCAAAGCTCTCTCAGTATCCCTGCTCGAGTCACTTGTCATTGACGAAGCCGACCTTATCCTTTCATATGGCCATGACGACGACGTCCGGCAGATTTTTAACGGCTCCTATCTTCCGAAAGTTTACCAGTCATTCCTGATGAGCGCGACTATGACAGAGGATGTCGAGCTACTGAAGGGACTGGCGTTGAGGAATCCAGTAGGTTACGCTGACTTTCCAAATTGGTCTTGTCTAACTGCTTCTCCAGGCCATCTTGAAGCTGGAGGAAGAAGAGGACGAAGCTGCTTCACTCAGCCAGTATTCAGTGAAATGCTCAGAAGTCGACAAGTTCCTCCTCACGTATGTCATCCTCAAGCTCAAACTCATCAAGGGCAAATGCATCATCTTTGTGAACGATGTCGATCGAAGCTACCGCCTGAAGCTTTTTTTGGAGCAATTCTCAATAAAGAGCTGTGTTCTGAATTCAGAATTGCCGCTCAATTCGAGGTATTTGTCTATCGGTCTCTCCACGTCTTTTCTTCTAACTACCCTGTCTCCCAGATATCACGTCGTGCAAGAATTCAACAAAGGCGTGTACGACTATATCATCGCTACTGATGAGAGCGGCGCGGGCGAAAACGACGACACAGATGACGAGGAGGTCGAGGATGGAGAAGAACAGGAAGAGGAGGAATGTACGCCAGTTTCACCCCGGTGCTTAGCTGATGATTTACTTATTCTCTACCCATCAGTCACCTCGACTCAACGCGAGCATATCTCAAAGCCAGTCTCCAAATCCAGCTCTTCCAAGACAGAATCAAAGAAAAGGAAACGAGAATCGCCTCCACCTTCAAGCAAATCTCGGAAACGAAATCTAAATAAAGCCAGGGGCAAAGACAAAGAGTATGGCGTCACTCGAGGAGTGGACTTCGTCGACGTTGCCTGCGTCCTGAATTTCGATCTCCCGACTTCTTCACGTTCATATACGCATCGAGTCGGCAGAACCGCGCGAGCAGGACGTACAGGCATGTCACTATCCTTTGTGGTTCCACAAGAGCTTTGGGGGAAGAACAAGGTTGTGGGCTGCCTGTCGAGTGCACAGAAAGACGAGGTCGTATTCAGCAAGATCGAGAAGGAGCAAGGAGCGAGAGGGAGCAAGATAAAGGAGTATAACTTTGACATGAAGCGGGTGGAGGCGTTTAGGTATCGAATGGAGGATGCACTTCGAAGTGTAACGCGTTCGGCCATCCGAGAAGCCCGAGTTAAGGAGCTGAAGACGGAGATCCTGAATTCGGACAAGCTAAAAGTGAGTTGTGCTGTCCGTTTCCAACCGCAAACGGAGACTGATCGTTTCTCCTCTAGGCCCACTTTGAAGACAACCCTCTCGATCTCGAGTATCTCCGCCACGACAAACCTCTTCACCCAACACGAGTGCAACCTCACATGAAGCACGTCCCAAAATACCTCCTTCCTCGGATAGCTCCAGTGACCGGCAGCGATGGGGCAGGTGATGGGGACGAAAAGCCAAAAGGTTTCGTGCCTTTCAGGAAAGAATCCGCGCGTGGGAGGGGTCGAGGCCGTGGACGGGGCGGTCGTGGGGGAAGCAGCGGCAGAGGCGGCAAGAAAAAGTCGGACCCTCTGAAGAAGTTTGGTCGGTAGTCTTCGTCATGCACACTCTAATCTTGCATCTGGACTGGATCTAAGAGGAGCCTTCCTTTGCTTCCTCTTCTCTTTCACGATTCGTGATATCGAAGATCTTCGAAAGCAAGATTTGTGCATTGAGATACTTGATGTTACATTTAAGGTTAACTGTTGCGACCGATATTTAGCGTTATTCCAAGGGCCTGGTTAATGTTTAAACTTAAAATCCCAGCTGTGGAAAGCAGCTGCTCTTAGTCTTCGCGGTCAACGCCCTCGTCCCATCCCTTGGATCGCTCTACAGCATCTTTCCAGCCATCTTGCCTTTTCTTCCTCTCGGCTTCAGGGAGGTTCGACTCGAAGATTCGGTTGCCCTTGGTGTTGACCTCACTCAAGGATTCCGGCTTGTTCAGGTCCCATCCAAACAGATTAACAGCTGCACCAGCACAAATGGCGGAGCCCAGAGCTGTCGATCTGGATATCAACCAGTCTTTGATTAACTTGTTTCGTCAGTAAGTGAATGAAGCACCCACTCTCTCATCTCGGGCCGCACGACGCTGAAACCTCCAATATCTGCAAGGATGCTCATCGCAAGGTCCCCATTCGTCATCCCACCATCGACCTTGAGGTGCTTCAGATCTGTCCCCGAGTCAAGCTTCATACTCTGGATGATCGCGTGCGTTTGGAAAGCGTTCGCCTCGAGCGTCGCACGGGCGATATGAGACGGGTTGGTATATTGCGAGATGCCGATGAGGAGCCCGGCAGCGCCAGGGTCCCAGTACGGCGCGAGCAGACCAGAGAAGGCGGTCACGAAGTAAACCCCGCCGGTATCGCTCTCCTTTGCGGCGAGCGTATTGACATCGGCGGCAGACTCGATGAGGTTCATTGAGTCGCGCAGCCATTTGATAGCGCTTCCGGCAACAGCGACTGGTGTAAGGTTTGAGCAAAGGTAGTAGGGTAGATATGTTGCTACCACTTACTACTGCCTTCGAGCGCATATACTGGTTTTGCCCCAGGTCCGGCCTGGTATGCGACCTACAAAACATGTCAGAAAGCTTATTCGATTATTCACCATGACCGGAAATGCTTACGGTGCTGAGCAACCCATGACCACTTTTCACGATCTCATCGCCCGTGCAGAAAAGGAGGAAAGCCCCTGTTCCGTATGTGCACTTGGCTTCACCCTGTTTTAAGCACTTGTTCCCAATAAGCGCAGCCTGCTGGTCACCCACGAGACCACCTATCGGAACGCCTTTCAGCGCACCATACGCGACTTTACCGTACACCTCGGACGTAGACACCAATTTAGGTAGAATGGACTCGCGCAGGCCAAAGAATTCCAAGAGCCTCGGGTCCCATTTGAGGGTAGTCATATTGAGAAGCAGGGTGCGCGATGCGTTCGTGACCTCGCCGATATGGACACCAGTCTCTACACCCCCAAGCAGGTTCTGTTATTTTCGCATCAAGCCTCAGCCTGAATGGTATGGGACCGCAAAGGGGATAGAAAAGGGCACGCACGTACGCGACCCAGGACTCGACCGTCCCGAAAAGCAGGTCATCTGCTTCGTGCGCCGTCCGCACCTCCGGATGGTGATCGATCATCCAGCGCAGTTTAATCGCGGAGAAGTACGTTGACAGAGGAAGCCCAGTTCTATTTCAGTAATGACAAGCGTGTTAGCGGCCTTCTTGGGCGCCGAGTGTGGGGTAAGAGAATGAAGGATGGAACGTACAGATCGCGCAGGGCGTCAATGCCATCTTGTCCTTTCTTCCATACGCCAGGCGAGACTTCAATCCCCGTAACTTGAAGCTTATGCTCATAGTGAGCGACCGTATTCTTCGTGCGTGAATCCGCCCAGACGATGGCCTTGCAGAGCGGCTTCCCTGTCTTGCGACTCCATGCAACTGTAGTCTCCCGCTGATTTGTGATGCCTATGCATCATTGTCACCAGAAGGAGGAAGGGAAGGAAAGGAAACGTTAAATGTGAGTTCTGTGCCATGCGAGGCGACAATCATGTGATGGCAAGGGAGTCCCAAGGCGGCGTACCGATGACTTTGACACTCTCCTTCGCCCAACCTGACTCTTCCAGGGCCTTGACAGCTTCTTCCACGCACTTGTCAGCGTGCTGCTGGATCTCGTCTGCGTCGTGTTCGTGCCATCTATGGATTCGTCGGTCAACAAGGGGCTCGAGGAGGGTCTTCGCGCGACACGTACCCTGGGTTGGGGTAGTATTGCGGGAACTCGAGCTGGTGTTGCGCAACGATATCTGCGTGCTTATCGAACACGATGAACCTGACTGAGCTGAAAACTCGTGTTAGACAGAAACAAACGCGAGCAGAGGAGAGACGAACGTAGTTCCACAGTCGAGAGAGCCTATGAATTCGCCTTGCTTGAGGGAAGCCATGACAAAAGCTCTACGGAAGAGGAATGATGGTGGAGCGGAACTGCGATGGATGGGAAGCCTTATAAAGGCTCTGAGGGCCCCAGATATGCGGAGTGAGCCCGGCCATCTAGGAAACAATATGGGCAGCCTTTCTGGCAGTTGGCCAATTTGGGCAGCGTGATTTTCTCTGCGGGCCTACTGGGCCGGCCCGGGCCTCTTTCCTAATTACGGTCCGTTCATTGACTATCCTACTGTTACATTGAACCGCCTCATCTCTTCCTGTGTCCACGCGAATATAGGGAGTGGGTGCGCCTCCGTGTTGAATACCCACCTATCCAGCGATACCGGGTCCTTATCCAAGAACATCAGGTACAGGTACTTCAGCGTTTCTGCCATGAAATAGCTGTACAAGTACAAGTGCAAGATGAGCAAGATTCATTGAGAATCATAGAGACGCACCTCGGCATGCTGTCTTCTTTCTCCCCTGTCTCCACCGAATATAGACTCGCGTATCCGCTCGAAGTCTTCGTCACCTTCTCAATCGCCTCGAAAATCCCCCAACCTCGATCTCTCCATTTGGGATCGCCGGTAATGCGCCACAGAAGATATAGTGATTCTACAGTCTTGAGGAATGGTCAGGCACTGATCAGAAAAATCTTTCGCTTTTCTCACCTCAGGACGCAAGAGATACCCAGGTCTGCGCAGCGAGTAATCGCGCCCAGTTCCTGTGCCGTTCAGCCTCTCTTCCTCTGTATACACAACTGGTGTCTTCTGCGCAAGACCAGGAGCGATCCCGCGACTGCCGCTTTCCTTCCACTTCTCCAGCGAGTCAATCCACGAGTATGCGCTCCCTTGATTTATCCATCCGTCTTCCGGGTATGCAAACTTGATAAAGATTTCATCGGGCCCCAAGCCGGTTGGTTGATCAGCGTACGTTAGCCAGCATGTTTGAGCGAGTCCTTCCGCGGCCCACATGTGCAGCTCCTTCAAGTTGTATCCGCTGAGCTCTTTATAGCCTTTCCCTGCGTGTCCGTATAGCTTCTCGTTTCCTAATTCTTCAAGATCTATTCCGAGGGATTTGAGGTCGTCTAGAGGTAGCGTGTGAGCACCCAGCGCAAGTAGGCCCGGTAGAAAGCATGACAAATGCTCGAATATTAGCGTGGGCGATGGTGTTTCAGTAAACGTCGAGCCAAAGGTGTCAGACACGTAGAGCAAATGGCGGGTCGGAGACAGATATAGGAGATTGGTGATGATGTGAGTAGTTGCTCGGATATCTAAACCGATGGTACAGGTTAGCATGCTCCTAGAGTATAGGTGCGGACGCACACATTTCCAAGCTAGCCTTGTCGGTTTTGCCTGTAAGCAGATAGAGCTTTAACAAATACTCGTGACCACTGTCTGCTCGTGCTCCGACAGATAGATGCGCTGAAATCCATGTTGAAAGAATGGAAATAAATTAGAAATGGCGACGCACTGTCGCCTGGCATTCCCGTTCTCAAATTCCACGAAACAGGCAGCATCCCTCCCGTTTGCCGTAGATCTGCTTGAGCAAAGTTATTATTGATCTTCGCGGCCTGACAACATAATTTAGTCACAAAAAATACGAACAAGTCAGACACGACCTACACGGTTATAATATTCCGTCTTCCCTGTCACCTTCGCCAAATACGTATACTCAAGCTGTAAAGTCCCCAATTCGGCGAGTATGCCGACGTCAGGACCATTTGCCGTTTGGCTGGTTAGCTGATGAGCATTATAAGATTGGCAGCGCTTGCGTTCAGAACTTGCCTTTCGAGGTCGACAGAATACATCGGTAGTCCACTTAGGGTATCGAATACCGGGTCGAGCCGCGAGACGAGGTCCTCTGCACGGTGGATTAAGAGTGTGTCGTTGGATAGGGCGTAGGCTGAGAGGAGGCCGCCTAGGTACCGGATGACGGTCTCGAAGTATGGAACTCGTTTATGATCCTGCAGAAATGGTGGATGAGCTTTAGAATGACAGGTGATATTGAGGGGTTTACTGCAGACTTCGAGAAATTCGCATTCTTCACGATCTCCAACCCTCGCTCGTACTCGTCTTTCAGGCCCATTAGGAGCATAGTGTCCAGCGAATCGAATACTGTGACACCCCACCCATTAAAGCTGAAATATATTCAGCCAATTCAACACGAGTTGGACAACGGCGGCGAACTGACTTATTTATGCTCCGGTTCGTTACAGGCCTCAGCTCGTCGCTCTGAGCGGCATACTTCTCATACCCATGGTACGCATGCAGGAAAGCAGCCTTCACCATATCTGCCCTTGCTTGCCATTTCGAGACCAGAGGCGGCTCTGGCTCCGTCTCTGGTACTGACCCCCGTCTGCTTGTCGACGCTGAGAAAGGAGCCATCGTGTATCCCAAAGTGTAGAGCCCCAACAGAAACACGATGGCATACAAGAGCATGCGCAGTGTGAGTCGACTGAGAGTGGCTGGGAGGAGGTGGCGAAGCGTCCTCGACATGTCGACGACGACGGTGGGACCCGAGGTGGCAGAAGAATTCAAGTTGCTAGAAGAGAACCGCAGAGCCAAGAGATGCGGCATTATACCGCGTATTAACAGGCGTGCCCAGATAGTCTTCAGGTGCCGATGACATGGCGTTTACCTGTCTCATGGTCGCACTGACAAGCATTGGCATTGACGGTGCTGAGTGAAAATAAGGCGTCTTACTAGTAGGGCTACCCCAGCCTCTGCGTAATTGGCAAAACTGGATCCGAGTCCCAAGCTGCCGCGACGCACTTGTCTGGAGAAGCGATCGCTGCTTGTCACTTGGAAGATGGGTGAATAAAACGGGCTTTTGAGTGCATAGAACATTATTCATTACGTGTGGATTTGTGCTTGCAATCTGCCCTGTGACCAGGACTTACTGAGAGTGTTGATTTCGCAAGGGGTCGGATGGACCTAAGTTAATGGTTCCTGTGATCATCGCAGTGCCTAATGCAGGTCGAGGCGTGTGAAACTCTCGGCTCGGTTAGATTAGATATGATCCGCCCACAGTCGGCCAATCGGACTATTTGAATATTCCTTTTTACCACAGGCCGCGATAGATTCTTACGACTCTATCCAATCCGTCGAGTCGTCCATCCACGATCTATCCTAGTGTTACGTTTAATAACTTGATTTCCTCCTGCGTCCATTCGAACACAGGCAGCGGGTGAGCTTCGGTGTTGAAACTCCATTGATCTGGTGTTATGGGGTCGTCTTCCATGAACATAAGATACAAGTACTTGAGCCTGTGTAAGGGGTTAGCAGTGCTATCGCGTTTGGAGAATCACACTGACGTTTCTGCCAGGAAATAGCTATGAAGATGCATTAGTGAGCAAGACAGCCTCCGTCCACAGGCCCATGACCACTCACCTGGGCATTCTCTCCTCTTTTCCACCTGTTTCTACCGAATATAGGGTTGCATAGCCGCTGTCCGTCTTCGTCTCCCTCTCGATTGCCTCGAAGATGTTCCATCCCCGATCTCTCCATTTAAAATCCCCAGTAATGCGCCAGAGAAGATACAGCGATTCGACTGTCTGAAAGCTTCGTCAAATAATGCAGGTTGTTGAATGAACTGATGTAGCAATTACCTCTGGTCTCAAGAGGTGCCCAGGCTTGAGCAGCGTATAATCATGACCGCTTCCTGTGCCATTGTTCCGCTCTTCTGGCGTGTATACAACAGGTGTCTTTTCTGCGAGGCCAGGTACAACACCACGGCTACCGCTGCGCTTCCACTTGTCGACCGCATCGACCCACAGGTGCGTCTCCGGCCCATCCCTCCACGGACCGTCTGTGCTTGCGAACTTGATCTTGACTTCCTCCGGACCCAAGCCGGTTGGCTGGTCAGCGTACATTAACCAGCACGTCTGAGCAAGACCTTCGGCAGCCCACATGTGTAGCTGCTTCAGATTATACCCAGTGAGCCTTTTATAGCCCCTACCGGCGTATCCGTAGAGCTTCTCGTTTCCCAATTCTTCAAGGTCTATTCCGAGCGAATTTAAATTGTCTAGAGGGAGGGAATGTGCCCCGAGCGCGAGTAGCCCTGGCAGGAAGCATGATAGGTGCTCGAATTGGAGAGTAGGCGGTGCGCTTTCTGTGAAAGTCGATCCAAAGGAGTCGGAAACGTAGAGTAGGTGGCGTGTCGGAGATAAATACAACATGTCGCTGATGATACGAGTGGTTGTTCGAAGATCTAGAAAGTACAGTTTGGCGTTTGCTCATTGTTTGGGCTGGGAGTATACGCACACATTTTCAAACTCTCTTTATCCGTCTTTCCAGTAAGGAGATGAAATTTCAGTAAGTACTCGTGGGCACTGTCTGCTAGCGACCCTACAGTAAGGTGTGCTGACAGGCATTTTCATCATCGGCGCGATGAAATGGAGGAGGGACGGGACGTACTGTCAACAGGTTGTCCGGTCGTTAAATCCCATCTAGTAGGAAGCATGCCCCCAGTCTGTTCTAGCTTCGCTTGAGCGAGAAGGTCCATAACCTTCGCGGCCTGCAAACAACCTATGTTAGAAAGGCCTTGAGAACAACAAGGCGTACTTACACGGTTGTAATATTTAACATTGACCGTCACTTTCGCGAGATAGGCGTATTCCAGCTGTAAAGTGGCCATTTCGGACAGTGTGCCAACGTCTGAGCCAATACCCTGCTTTCTGGCGATTTATTTAGTCACGGAGTATACACTAAATCGATAACTTCCAACTTACTTCACCACATCGACAGAATATAGAGGAAACCCAGATTTTGTCGAGAATGCAGGCTCTAGTACTTCTACCAGGTCTTCCGCCCGCTCAATGAAGAGTTTGTCCTTTGACAATGCGTAGGCCGATAGTAGTCCCCCAAGATATCGAATAACCGTTTCAAAATAAGGGATAGGTTCCTGGAAAATAGGATAATTTGAGCACCAAATCGGGGGATGAGATAGGGATACATACTGGCTCAGATTTCGAAAAGTCGGCATTCGTCACAATCTCTTGAGCTCGGGCGAATTCCTCCTTCAGACCCATCAGCAACATAGTATCCAGTGAGTCGAATGCTGTCAAGCCCCATCCGTTGAGGCTGGCAAAAGATCAGTCCGACGCAATCACTCCATAAACGATAGACACTTGCTTGTTTACCTTTCCATTCGACACCGGTTTCAGCTCGTCGCTTGGAGCAGCGTACTCCTCATATCCATGGTACGCATGCAGGAAGGCCGCTTTCACTGCCTCCGCTCGGGTTTGTCGCGTCAGTGGCGAAGAATCTTCAGCCTTGAGTCTAGAATTACTCTTGTCCGAAGGTACGAAGAAAGGAGATATCTTGGACCTGAAGCTAGCCAGGATCAACAGGACTACGACGCCATAGAACAGAGTACGCCGTGTGAAGCGGTTCCAGCACAGCTGGCGCACGACCATGGACGTTGTTGTCGTCGTCGGAAGAGAGGGTGGGGCATATGTCTGTGTCGAGACATCCGTGAAGCGAAGCAAGCCGCCATATAAAATCTCGGAGGATTTGCGCAGCTGACGGTTGCAAAATGATGGTAGGCGGCACCAATTGGCGGTTGGACAAGAGTCACTCTTGGCATCCTCTTGGCACCCTTGAGATCGCGGAGAGATAAAGCTACACCTAAGCACCACGGGAGAAATAACTTTCGCGACCTCCACTGCATTTCGTCCTTTTGGGAAATTTTGATACTTAACTTGGTAAAGTCTGCTTTCACTGTCAGGCCTCTGACTCATGGTGATATACATCGGTCAGTGAACCAAATAGATCTCCGCGCTTCTAGGAAAGAGATAGTAGAAACAGATTTCTGCCTCCGATCTCTCACTCATAAGGGGTCATTGTCCGTGCATTACTTATCCTATTGCTACATTGAACCTCCTAATTTCTTCTGGTGTCCAGTCGAATACCGGTAGTGGGTGAGCTTCCGTGTTGAACACCCATTTATCCAACGAAATGGGGTCGTCGTCCAAGCACATCAGATACAGATACTTGAGCCTGAAAAAAAAATTGTCGTGATCATCGAGGTTCGAAATCAACGGCACTCACGTTTCCGCCAGGAAATAGCTACGGTGTCGAGAATGTGGTGAGAGAGATCATCGTCAAGCAAGTGGATTCTTACCTTGGCATACTGTCGTCTGGACCGCCTGTTTCTACAGAATACAGGCTTGCATAGCCACTCGCTGTCCGCGTCGTTTTCTCAATCGCCTCGAAGATAGCCCACCCTCGTTCTCTCCACTTGGAATCGCCAGTGATGCGCCATAGAAGGTATAATGATTCTACAGTCTTTAGAGAAGAGGTCGGATACAGGTTTGGAACAGAAAACATATGTCCTTACCTCGGGCCGTAAGAGATATCCTGACTTGCGGAGCATGTAATCCCTTCCATTTGGCACGCCTTTCCACCGGTCTTCAGCTGTCGAAATGATACGCTTCTTCTCCGCAAGACCCGGTGCGACACCGCGACTACCACTATTCTTCCACCTGTCGACCGCTTCCATCCAGAGGTGCGTCTGGTCCGACTTCTTCTTCCAGTCACCATCTACCCGCGTCCACGTCCCCTCAGGATTTGTGTACTTGATCATCATCTCATCCGGACCCAAGCCGGTCGGGGAGTCGGCATATGTCAAGTAGCATGTCTGGGCAAGCCCTTCTGCAGCCCACATGTGTATATCCTTGAGGTTATAGTCGGCGAGTTGTCTATAGCCTTTGCCAGCATACCCATATAATCGTTCGTTTCCTAGCTGTTGCAGGTCTATTCCGAGGGACTTAAGATTGTCTAGGGGTAAGGTATGGGCTCCAAGAGCAAGTAATCCCGGTAGGAAACAAGATAAGTGTTCGAAGACTTGTGTGGGCTCTGCTCTTTGTTTGAAGGTCGAGTCAAAGGAATCAGATACATATAGCAAGTGGCGTGTTGGAGACAGATATATCAGATTGGTGATGATGTGAGTGGTTGCTCGGAGATCTGAAGGGCGTTTGTAAAAGGTTTCCAAGACAAACAAAAGGGCCGGCCGTACACATTTCTAGACTGGCTCTGTCCGTCTTGCCAGTGAGGAGATATAGTTTGAGTAGGTATTCGTGGGCACTATCGGCTTGCGCCCCAACCGACAGATGTGCTATGGTTTGTGGGATGGGTGGCCGGCAAAAAGGAAGAACAAGTCGAACGCACTATCCAATGGTTTGCCAGATATGAGATTCCAGGAAACAGGAAGCATGCCACCAGTGTCCTTGAGGTCTGTGTTCGCAAATAGCCTGTTAATAGTCGCGGACTGCAACAGAATCAGGTTATATCCGCAAGCATAAGAAATGGACACACCCGGTTATAATACTCAAATTTCCCTGTGAGTTTTGCGAGATATGTATACTCGAGCTGCAGGCTGGATATTTCCGCCAGAATGCCGACTTCTGCACCTTGTCCTTGTTGGCTAGTAGCTGGTAAGTTATACTGGATCTGATGATCGATGCCTATCACCTCACTTTTCGACGTCGACGGAGAAGAAAGGTATGCCTGTTGGGGTATTAAATGCCGGGTCAAGCCTCTTGACCATGTCTTCAGCACGTTGGATGAGAATGCTATCCTTTGACAAAGCATAGGCTGATAGCAGTCCGCCTAGATATCGAATAATTGTCTCGAAATATGGCACATATTGCTGGCACCAGTTCAGACCGCAGGGCGGGGGTATAAGAATTATTCACTCACAGTAGATGTTGTGAAATCCACGCTCTTGACTATTTCCAGGCCCCGCACATACTCCTCTTTTAACCCCATCAACAGCATAGTATCTAATGAGTCAAACACTGTTACACCCCATCCGTTGAATCTGAAAAAGGAACGGCTTGAGCAAGAATAACCGCAGCATCGCTCGTACAAGACCTACTTGTCGCTAGATCCATTCGAAAGAGGCTTCAATTCGTCATGAGGGGCGGCGTACTTCTCATATCCATGGTATGCGTGCAAGAATGCCCCCTTCACGGTCTCTGCCCGAACCTGCCACGTTGCAGGCGACACAAGTCCTGATATCGAGTCCCACTCGTCCGACTCAACATCGTAAGGGGTCATCGTACGGAATAGTCCATACAGGCCCAGGAGAATCACCGCGCCATATAGGAGGTTCCGCGTTGTTGGCCGGTTGGTGTGGACCTGGTAGTGCGTTCTCCTCGACATATTGACTGGAGGGAAGGTGGCTGGAAGTCCGAGAGCTCTATAGAAACACGGCCCGGCAGTCGTTCTTCGCTGGTCTGCAGACTGCGCGGGAAGACAATTCAGACTCCACGCTGTCCTCTATGGGGTAGCCTCGGAGGTAGTACTGAGCTTAGGTCAGATATGTCGAGAAACGGCCGGCAGTTCTTACGCTGTGTATTACAGCAACATACAGAGCGATCAGGTGGAAGAGATGGAAAAGTGTAGCATTCAACCCTATGGATGTTGATGCTAACGAGAAAATCCGGGCAGGAGATTAGATTAGATCCTCCTATAGAACCTGATCCGGGCAATTTGCTTCCGTTGCTCCAACTTAGAACGTAGAGCTCACTGCAAGCGCCAATACTGACAAAAGAACCCACCACAAGTCCAGCTCCAGCAATATAGGTCGATTAGTTTTCTGGGCCGGTAATTTCTCCGTAGGCAAGACGCAACCCTACTACCTTCCTCCAACCAATCATTCTTGACCTATCTCGCCCTCTCCGATCATTTGGAGGAAACATCGAGCACAATACAGTGGGATGGAGCGAAATTGCCTCCTCCAAAGCCGACTCGAACAACCGGAATCGGTCGGTCGGTTTGCCGGAAAGGCATTGGAGGCACCATCTTGTCGGAAGTCGTGTTGCGAATTGGCTGGCCAGTCGCAGATGACGTTTCGTGATGAGTAGAACCTTACATAGTAGTACCGCTATCCAGTCTGAACAAAATTCGAAAAGCTAGATTCGAATAGACATGGACAAGAACCGCATACTTTCATATTTTCTGTAGCCGACTTGGTTTCCAACTACTTACAAGCCTGAGTTTCTGTCATGCGACATTTTGGTAGCGGAAGGAATTTGTGGACTCCGATACTATGATCCCCGGAACAGACAATGGCTACCGGTTCCTCACTGCGGCCAACAGAAGTGCATGCTGGCATTTCAATCGTGAGTGTACGCGATGGGCCTCGAGGTCCGGATAACTCGGCACTTTTCTTGACAACGACGGAATCTATTGCAGATGTTGTACTTGACATTTATTAACGAGGGCATGCTGAGAGCAAAGATAGTTGGATTATCATCGACTTGAACGAGGACGAGGAGGAGAGCAGACGCAAACTTTTGGATTTAGCGGGATGACACATGACTGGCTGAGTTTCAAACGCAATCGAAGTTGATGTGTCCGCGCAAACCTCAGTCCTTCCGCGAACATGTCCAGTTTCGACAAGGTCGTCAAATTGGCCTGTAAGCCAAAGGCTGCTCCCCCAAAGGCCAAGGTGCGTGTCCGTCCCCTTGCATCCCCTAAGATCCTCGCTAACCCCCATGCATGACAGTACATTGACCCAATCATCGCTGCAACCTGGTCTGATGATGGGTCTGTACATGACGTTTGTAAGGCGCTGGCCCCTCGGATTCGAGAGCCCAATACCATAGTGCGTCGCCTTTCCTACCGTTCGCTTCATGAAACGGCCTGCTGAACACCCAGCGCTCCTAGGTCGTATTCAAGGCTCTGATTGTACTGCACACCATGATACGCAACGGTGCAACAGATAATGTCTTGTCCTACCTGTCATCATCGGATGTACTGCGACTACGAAACGTTTCCGCGGGCAATTGGGAGGGTACGTCCATTGTGTCTCCGTGCTGTTCTCGGTTCGTTGGACTCAGCTTGACGTACAGGATATGCCGCCCCTCAAAACCTCCAAGCCTACGCTCTTTACCTCGATTCAAGAATTCGCGCATATAAAGATTTGAAGCACGACGCAGTCAGGGTGCAGGCAGAGAACAACCGGGATATGCGTAACTCCGTGGCCATAGAGGAGGACGGGTATCGGGGCAGGAAAGACCGTCCCACGAAACCAAATGCCTCCGCCCCCAACCGGAGCAAGACGATAATGGGAAGGAAGCTGCGTTCAATGACCGTGGAGAAGGGGTTATTGCGAGAAACGAAGGCGGTTCATAGCATGATTGATGCTCTGGTTGAATGCAGGGTGCGTTGATACCTCGGGCTCTGGTTGGAACCTGAGCTGATAGAAATCGGCAATTTCCAACAGTTCTACCTTGATGATTTGGAAGACGAACTGACGATCACTGCCCTACGGATGCTGGTCAAGGATTTGTTGATTTTGTTTCAGGCGGGAAACGAAGGCGTAATTAACGTCCTGGGTCAGTACAAATAAGGCTAGACTTCTGGTGACCTTCTCTGATCCTTATGCTTGTAGAGCATTACTTCGAAATGTCCCACATAGACGCAGAAACGGCGCTACAGATCTACCGCCATTTCTGCAAGCAAACTGAGTGTGTTGTGGAATACCTTGGTGTTGCAAAGAAGCTTCAGAATCTTCTCAACGTTCCTGTTCCTAACCTGAAGCATGTGCGTTCTGAGCTCCTGGAGGTCGGCCTCTTACCTATCCGTTGTCCAGGCCCCTGTTTCTTTGGCTGGTGCACTTCAAGAATACCTTGATGATCCTAATTTCGAACAAAATAGGATCGAATACAGAGCTAATAAGGAGGCAGCCGAGCGCGGTGCAAATGTTACCACGAACGGGACGAAGGCGACTAAGGCGACAAGTTGTAAGTTTCCTATTCTTGCTTTCAATCGTTGTGTTTAAATAATGTCGTAGCTGTCTCGAGACCTGCTGAGTCGTCAACGTCACCAAAAACGGCCTCTGCCAGCACGACCAATGGGAGCGCAAGTAGCCCTTCCGCCAAGCAGGACGGCAAAGACGTTCATGATTTCTTCTCCGCTATTGAAGTGGAGCAACCAACGATGTTCAATCCTCAGACCAATAGGTATGCTCCGCCGCCGTCGTGCGCCTACATATCTCTCACAGCAACAGTCCCAGTACGGCCTATTTCCAGCAGCAAGGGGCCGTCAATCCATTTTCGCAAATGATGACTGGTCAACCTTTCGTACAGTCACAGCCCAACGGATTCATCATGCCACAACAAACAGCTATGCCCCAACCCAATCCGTTCGGTAATTTCTTGACGCCTCAAGTGCCTCAACAAACCGGTCATCGCCCGTTCTCGTCATACTTGCCACCTCAAGCCACCGGTTTCCCGTCGCAAGCTCAATCCCAGGCGCCGCCCATTCCCTCATTACAACCGCCACAGTTTCTGCAACCACAGGCGACAGGAGCGAACCCCTTCCGTCAAAGCATGCTTCTTCCTCAGTCAACTGGCATGCAATTATTCGGTGCAGCTCCTCAACATCCTGGCCAAGGACCTCAGCACCTTCCAGGCGGATTCCCCATGTCAACATCTCTCTCTGGTTTATCGAATATGGTAACTCCTTCGTCAGCGTCACCGTTCACGGCAGCGCCCAAACCTTCTTTCGGTACGTCGACGACGACGACGACGACTAGCACCCCGGCACGTCCTGCATCTACTCCTCTTACATCAACGCAATCCGCTCTTTCTTCATCTACCCCTCAATCTGTCAGAACTCACCAAACTGGAACAAGGAATCCTTTTGGTCCCATTGTTATTGCTGTACCACCAGTACCGAAACCTCCAACACTCTTTGAGCTTTCCAATGGAGTGGGTGGCATGAGTCTCAACCAGAATGGCAGCGCACAACAGCAACAGCAACCACAGCAACCACAACAGCAGCAACAGGCACAGCAACAGCAGCCAAATTCTACTGTCATGGGTGGTTTCCCGTTCGGCAACAGCGCACTTAACCCAGGGGCTACCGACATTTCCAGCGTCGCGTCTTCTTTCGCATTCGCTAACAAGGCGAGCCTAAACAAGCCACAAGGATTCGGAAACCCGCCTCAACCACCAGCTGTCCAGCCCCAGATGACGTCGATAAGCTCTATGTCAGGTTCAAACTTCTCCGACTCCCTCTTTTCATCAGCAGCACCCAGTCAAGCGACAGGCACGACAAATACCTCCTCCCCTTCAATATCGTTTTCTCCAGCGGCAGCACCTGTCAAACCGCAGATGACAGGATTCGCGGGGTTGAAGCCTTTCAAGCCCTCATCAGCCTTTGGCGCCTCGTTGGTAGACTCGTTGCCTCCCATACCCGGTTCTACCCCGACAACGCCCGCGGTAACGGGTCTACCGTCTAACATGAACTCTACTACCAGTCCCAACGGTAGCACTCTCGGTGCAGGGACTACTACTTCTTCGCCTGCATCTCCTGCTCAAAATGGAACTTCGTCAATAAGCAACTATAGTTTCTTGAGCAGCCAGCAAACAGGAGCAACCGGTAATTTCGGCAGTTCGTTTGGATCGACATTAGGTGTTGGGCTTCGGCCTCAGATGACGGGAGGAGGATCCAACCCATTCCGGGCCTCAACAATTGGAATGCCTAACTTTGGTGGAAATTCAGCTTTCCAACCCTCAACCAGTTATGGCACAGGCGCTTCTCAACCATTTGGCACTACGCCGTTGGGAAACAACGCTTTTGGGACGCAGAATCAACAACAGCAGCAGTTCAAGTCAGCCAACCCAGCTGCTTCCTTGATCTGAATGTCAGACTTTTCTCCTTGCGCACTCTCTCGTAGGCTTAGACTCCGACACTCGTTGAATCTTTGGTACCTTCATTTCTTTACTAATTTGTATACTTCTTTTCTCTTGTCCTTTTTATTTAGTTGCTCTTTGTTGGCTCTTTGTACAGTTTTATTCACTCTCTTATTAACGTTTCTTCTCATGATGTCGCTTTGTCTTGGTCTCCCAAGTGGCGCTTTCACCTCATGCATAACTTACTTTGGGCATCGTGACAATTTTCTCACAGTCAACCACTTTCCTTCATCTTCCTCCACGCTGTACACACTCTCAATATACCCTCTCTGCATCTCGTCCACCATGTCCTCGTAAGTTCGACTAAGTCCGTTCGAATTTCTGAAAACGCGTCAACGACGATTGCTCAGAACGCCAACAAAGATTACCACCGACGCGCCTGTCACAGCTGAAAGCTCGATTGAACTGGCCAAACGCGCCTTCGCGTTGAAAAAGTATGAGCAAGCCATCGACCACTATGCCACCGCCCTTGAACTCATGTGAGTCGCGTCGTTCTAAACTCTCGTCAGAGAAGTCGCGTTCGTCGTCTAACACGCGTTGTGACATTTATAGAACGAAGGATGTCGGAGAGAACGCTCCCGAGACCGCAGACTTGTACTTCTCGTACGGAAAGGCGCTGCTCGAGAATGCAATTGCACAAAGCTCGGTATTGGGGAAGGAGCAGACGGACGATGCGGCGGACGAGCAGAACAAAGGTGTGTGGCTTGGGTGTTGCAAGCTTGGTAATTTCCTGAATCCCTTCATCGCAGCTTCTGGCTCTGGTTCCAAATCCAATGGACCAATTCTATCGTTCTCTGGCGATGCGGAAGACATGGACGATGATCAACCCGTCGATTTGTTTGCCCAAGCTGCTGCCGGTGCCGACGAAGAGGACGGCGATGGAGGCGAGGGGGAAGAAGACGATGGAGAGCCGGAAGACGACTTCAATGCTGCCTGGGAAGTCCTCGATCTCGCTCGCGCTATCTACGATAAGCAAAAGGATGAGGAAAACGATGAAGAGGTGAAGCTTAAGTTGGCGGACACCTACATCGCTCTGGGGGATGTGTCGCTAGAGACAGGTAGAGACAATTTTCAAGGGGATAACTTGCTGTATACTGACCCCTTCCAGAAAAATTCGATCAAGCCATTACGGATTACGAAGCTGGTCTAAAGCTCAAGCTCGAAATCCTCCCCAGTTCATCTCGTCATATCGCTGAAGCGCACTACAAACTCAGTATGGTTCTTGACCTTACTTCGGGGCGGCTATCAGATGCTATCGCACACGCACAGAGCGCCGTTGAGAGTGTTGAGGGCCGTCTAGCCGAGCTTAAAGAAGGTCTTGCTAGGACCCTGCCTCCCTTATCCGCAGCGACTGAGGACACCAAAGGCAAGGGTAAATCCACGACGAAACGTCTCGTGCGCGACGATTATGTGCAGAATATGTCGAAGACCCAGATCGAAAGCGAGGCTAAGGAACTGTCAGAACTGCGGGATGATCTTGCACTTAAGGTTGGTCCCCCTTTCTAAATACTACCTCGCTATTGTTTACTCATTTATGTGTTAGGTTGAGGAAATGAAGACATCTCCCAACGAAACACTTGGAGGTAGTGCGCCGGCATTGGCTGCTCAAGCACTAGACAAGGAGCTCAACGCCGGAACATCATCCTCATCTGCAGCACCAGCCATCGTAAACGACTTGACCTCCATAGTGAAGAAAAAGAAGAAACCCGCCCCAGAGGATTCGAACGCCGTCAAGCGCAAAGCTGATGGAGACGCTGAACCTGTCAACACGGATAAAAAGGTGAAGTTAGATACTCCTGAAGCATGATTTTTCCTTGTGTTCCCCCTACCCTACCGCTTTCTTTAAATACACGATTGTCTGCATGTTGTCACGAACATCTTTATGAATATATAACTACAATTCCTTCAGAATGGTACAAGGTTGGTGTTGATTCGCTTGTGCTTGAATTGTTTTTTGCCAGTTCCAAATTCTCCAACAATGTGTCCCTTCTTGTCTTTGCTCCTCATCATGTACTTGTAGATGACCAGGCCCTCCAGCCCAACTGGACCTCGTGCATGGATTCTGCCTGTGCTAATTCCAACTTCCGTGCCGAAGCCATAGCGGAATCCGTCCGCGAACCGGGTACTCGCATTGACGAATGTCCCCGAAGAATCAATAGCGCGGCAGAAGATAGACGCAGCCTCGTCGGATTCTGTGACGATGGAATCCGTATGATGAGACGAATGCAAGTTAATAAATTGGATAGCAGCCTGTAGTGATGGTACTGCAACGACGGAGATGACGAGAGAAAGGTGTTCCGTGGAATAGTCTTCTGGAGTTGAGGGCTTGACGAACGACAGGAAGTTCGAAGGGGCGGGAGACAAGGATTGCAGCGCTTCTAACGTTGCTGGGTCACATAGCAGCCGAACATTCGCCCGCAGGAGCGCCTTGCCCACAACTGGCCATATTGTATAGAGTAGGGATTCATGAATGACAAGTATTTCCGCGGCATTGCAAGCTGAAGGATAATCAATCTAGATGGCAACAAACCGATGAACTTCCGATGAAAGGCATTGAGATAGCATCTGTAAATACCTTGGAATCGACCACAACCCGAACCGCCTTCTCTTCCTCGGCCGACTCGTCAAGATAGACAGAACACAGACCGTCGGCATGCCCCATAACAGGGATCCGCGTGCTGTTCTGGATACTCCGCACCAGGCTGTTGCTCCCTCGTGGGATGACCAGGTCGATGTATTGATCCAGCTCCAATAATGACGCGACCTCAGCCCGCGTCTGGATCGCCTGGATATATTTTTCAGGGATGGCTGTCTCCGCGAGCCCTGCTGATATCGCGTTGGAGAGGAGCAGCGTCGTCCGGTTGGATTCCTTTCCGCCTTTTAGAATGGCCGCGTTACCTGAGACAAGACAATATGAGATCGGGGGTGCAGAAGTCAGATATTTATGCAATCCTCACCCGACTTGATGGCCAGTGCTGCTATATTCACCACAACCTCCGGACGAGCTTCAAATATTACCAGCAGGACGCCGATGGGGCACGAAACGCGATACAGCTCGAGCTCATCATCGAGCTCCGTCGCATACGTGACGATTCCAGTGGGATCAGGCAAAGCAGCAACATCCACAATGCCCTGCAGCATAGAGTCCCATTTGTCGCCGCGTCCTAGGTCCAGTCTCTTGAGGAGGGATTCCGACATGCGGCCGGCGTCCACTTCTGCTTGTGCAGCCTATCCTCATGAGCTCACAAAACTGCGAGGGTGTATATTGCGACGCACTTTAAGGTCCTCAGCATTTGCGGCCAGGATCTCTGCTTTGCGATGCTCCAAGGTCTTGCGAATGGATTCCAACGCCTTGACGCGTTCAGCGGATGTGATTAGTTGGGATTCCTCGAAAGACGCCTTCGCGGCTTTCGCAATCTCTTCCGAGCTCATGATGAAGGTAAAGGAAGGCCTAGGATTGAAGGGGATTGTGGGTTTTGAATCTATTCTCGGAACTAACACGGGATATGTTCAGCTTGTAAAATGCATGCATGAGCCCCTAACATCTCGACATCTCAACATCTCGTGACAGTCTGATAATCGATTGCACATCTTATCGTTCCTTACTGAGAAAATTTCCCAACACCAGCTACGACATCCGAGGCTTCACTACCATCTCGTACCGTGCCCGCGTCAGTCTATCCAGCTCCTCCAACCTCTCATCCTCTCGAATCAACGCTTGATTGTGCTGCTTCTCAAACTCCTTATCATCAAAAGTCCTCAACAACCTGATAGATTCCCTTCCCGAACTCCGCGACAACGCCATGTACAGATTGAAGAGGCTGAGCCCTCCTGTCAGTGGTGTCGCGATATCTACGAAAAAATAGGGAATTGTTTGACCCTGCGATCGGTAGTCTGTGAAAGCGTATGCTGCGGTAAGTGAGCATTGCTTTCTTTTCCCAGTGCGCTGAGTCATCTTCTCGCGTACAGGTCCTTGGATTCGATATGTCGTCGACACTGGTTCAACTGGAATGACACAGTCATCTAGCCGGGCCTCAACCCATAAAAAGATCTCCACTCATGCTCAGAGTGCACTTTAGACAGTTGGCCGATGTGGAAGTGGCCTGTGATTCACTCTGAGGCTGCGGCTGAACGAGACAAGATGGCATCCACACAACGCCCTGTTCCTCTCCCTGCTTATGATTCCAATGGAGACCTTATCGCCCCCCTAGCGCTGCAAGAACGCTCTGGCTGGGGCTGGGGCTGTTGTTCATGTGTCCTTCACCTTGAACCGCTGGTTCATCGACAAGGGTACCGCTGGCGGAAACAACACTTTTGTATCCGACGTCCAATCAATCCATGTTTTGGTCAAACCTCCCTCTCAGGCAATGTCCCCCAAGAAGTGAAAGACTGCCCGATGTGACGCAGGAGAAGGATTGCCAACTAACAGGTCCAATAAATTTCGAGAGGTACGATACTTAGTCATTGCCTGATTCTTGATGTTTGAATTGACCAGGTGCTTCCTTTAGCTTAGATCATTGTCATTGAATCGTACCTATCGCCGTTGATTGTGCTCCCCTCCCCATTCCGTTAAATTTAGTACACTACCTAGCGAAGTCTAATGCGATAAGTCTCTTTCCATTGACATTTCCCATCGCGGGATTATTAGCAAGCAGGGATGGGGCCACCAGTGGCGGCAATTCACTCTAGTTAGATTAAATCGCCCAAAAGACGACAAAGATTACAGCTTACACAATAATTGGTCCAACAGAATCCAACCCGGGACTGAACCAGAGTACGACTCGTTACAGCAGTAGGGCCACGCCTTCTCAAAAAGCAATTGAAAGTTTGAATCAGAGAGAAATGCGCGGTGTTTAATTTTGGGTCTCGGGATGCTAAAGATCACCGAGGTCTAAATACGCGATGCTACTTCTACGATGTGAATGAGGAAACGTGGTCCTCAACAACCTTCTTGATCTTGGCCTCAAGTTCAGGGGTAACGGTGCCAGTGGCGATTTCCTTGAGGAGAGCGCCTTGGGTGGTGAGGTGCTCACGGAATTCGGCTTCCCACTTAGTGATCTTGTCGACGGGGATAGAGTCAAGCTAAACAGTATTCAATCAGTATAAAGGCAGTTCAAGTTGGGGACATATACTTACAAGACCGTTGACACCAGCATAGATGATGGGGACCTGGACCTCAGTAGCAAGGGGTTGGTATTGACCTTGCTCTGGAAAAAATTGTCAACGAAGACGTAAGCGAAGACAAACTATCAAGACGTACTCAAGAGTTCAGTCAGACGAGCACCACGGGCGAGGAGGAAACGAGTGGAGGCATCGAGATCGGAACCGAATTGGGCAAAGGCAGCGACTTCACGGTATTGGGCGAGGTACAGCTTGAGCGAACCAGCAAACTTCTTCATGATTTTCCTGCATAACAATTATTCGACAGCGCTTGACTTGGAATATATGCACATACGTTTGGGCAGCAGATCCGACACGAGACAC
Organism: Agrocybe chaxingu; assembly: GCA_027627235.1. Lineage (NCBI taxonomy): Eukaryota > Fungi > Basidiomycota > Agaricomycetes > Agaricales > Agrocybaceae > Agrocybe > Agrocybe chaxingu. The sequence goes on along the minus strand of JANKHO010000036.1, from coordinate 25,378 downwards.
CGAAAGACCGACGTTGATAGCGGGGCGGACGCCACGGAAGAAGAGCTCAGCCTCCAAGAAGATTTGACCGTCAGTGATGGAAATGACCTACACCAGGGTTAATACTTCGGGAAGAAGTGAAAACGAAATAGGACGAACGTTGGTGGGAATGTATGCGGACACATCACCACCCTGGGTCTCAATGATGGGAAGGGCAGTGAGGGAACCTCCACCAAATTTGTCGCTCATCTTGGCAGCACGCTCGAGGAGACGAGAGTGCAGGTAGAAGACATCACCAGGATAGGCCTCACGACCAGGAGGACGACGAAGGAGCAGGGACATTTGACGGTAAGCAACGGCCTGCTTCGACAAGTCATCGTAGATGATGAGAGCTACCGCGGAGATAAGCATACGGAAAACTTGTATATGACGCGGGATACATACCGTGCTTGCCATTATCACGGAACCATTCACCCATGGCACAGCCAGAGAAGGGAGCAAGGTATTGAAGAGGGGCAGCCTCAGAAGCGGTGGCAGCAACGATGATGGTGTACTTCATGGCATCATTCTCCTCGAGGGTCTTGACGAGTTGAGCAATCGTAGAACGCTTCTGACCGACAGCAACGTAGACGCAGTAGAGCTTCTTGTCCTCTTCCTGGCCATCGTTCCACCTCTTCTGGTTGAGGATGGTGTCAATGGCGACGGCGGTCTTACCGGTTTGACGGTCACCAATGATAAGCTCACGTTGGCCACGGCCAATAGGCACCATGGCGTCGATGGGCTTGATACCAGTCATCATGGGCTGGTTGACGGAACGACGGGGGAGAATGCCGGGGGCCTTGAGAGAGGCACGGCGACGCTCAGCAGCCTGGATGGGACCTTTGCCGTCGATGGGGTCACCGAGAGCGTCGACGACACGTCCAAGGAGGCCAGGGCCGACGGGGACGTCGACAATTTGGCCGGTACGTTTGACGGTGTCGCCTTCCTTGATGAGACGATCGTTACCGAAAATGGAGACACCAACATTGTCGGCTTCCAAGTTCAAGCACATGCCACGGACACCAGAGGAGAATTCCACCATCTCTTCGGCTAGAATAGGACGTGGAGATGAGACCACTTCGCTGCGCCAAAGAAAAAAGATAGATACCTTGGACGTTCTTGAGACCCCAGACGCGACCAATACCGTCACCGACGCCTTGGATACAAGGTCAGGATGACACGAAAACGTGCACGGACATAGCACGTACTCAGAACACGGCCAGTCTCCTCGACATTGCCAGCAACAGAGCTACCCGAAATGCGAGACTCGAGGATAGAGGACACCTCGGAAGCAGCTGAAATGACGTGTAACGTGTTTGAGGGCGAGAGCGAGCAGGAAGAAGGGGTTTCGCGTCGTCAGCAACCGCAGGAAAGAGGTCCGATGAAGCTCAAATGCCTACCTGGCTTTGCGGTAGCATATGAGCGGACGAGAACAGTCCTGGTGCTCTGGGGAAACTCGTGTAAGCCCGGAATCACACCACTGGGGTCGCGCTGCCCGCTGAAAACGAGAGGAGATTACCTTTGCGGACGCTGCCAGCGCACGGGCACGCGCCGAGTTAACAAGGGCAATTCGGTGCATGGGGGAGGAGGTGGAAGAAGGAAATGGGTATGGTAGGGAAGTTTTCGGTTTGCGCCTTGAGCTAAGTCGGCGTTGGTCGGAACATTCAGGCGGAGCTCCAATTTTGCAGGGATTTTCCCATCCCATCACCCGAGCTCGCTCAACGGAACTCCTCAATGGCGGCCCTCGCCAACGTGCTCAGGTGCTGTGAGTAATTCGCCTGTCCGTTCTAGCTTGTGCTAACTCCCTGTCAGCGCTGCCCCTCCGTGTTGCAGCGACGCGTGCAATCCACGCAGGCTCAGTCGTCCCCGAGTCCACCAGCGCCGCCCTCCAGCTTATACGCTCGCAGTCCTCGCAATACGTAGTTGCCTCCTTCGCTGGCACAAAGTACATCATCACGCCGCGCGACCTCCTGACTGTACCTCACCTGCGCGACGCAAAAGTCGGTGATATTCTTGTCCTCGATGAAATCCACGAGCTCGGCTCCCGTGAATACACCCTCCGTGGTAATCCCGTCATTCCACCAAATCAGGTCAAGGTCCAGGCGACCGTTGTAGAGCACACCAAGGGCCAGATGGAATTCATTTTCAAGAAAAAGAGGAGAAAGGGTTACAGAAAAACTATCAAACACAAGCAGCCATACACTCGGCTCCGGATAGGCGAAATCGAAATTCCCGTTGAGCAGTCTTCATAGCATATTATTCTTCTTGTATCATAGCTACTCGCATAATCCGCACTGCAGACTAGATTTCACCCTCCTCCGGTGTCTCTGCACGAGCCGAGTCCTGTCTCTTGTCCACCTCCATCTGGTCCGACACCTGGTCCTCGCGGTCATATCGCGCACGCTGCAAGGAGAAATACGTCATATTTACGCGTCTAAAGAAAGAGAGACAAACGACAAACCTTTTCAGCACGGTCGCCTTGACTTCCGTCATCGTGCTCGCGCTTCTCGCGGCCTTCTTCCTTGAAGATAGGATTACTTACGCTCTCTTTCGACAGCTCGCCGCGCGTCTCGTCCCAATCTTTTCCACGACTCGCATCACGTTCGCGCCTGCCGTCTCGACCATCCCTGTCCTTTCTCTTCTCGTCGTCGCGGTGATATTTAGACGGCCGGTACCCGTCACGGTCCTTGTCCCGATCCTCCCTTTCACGGCCATAGTCTCGAGATCCCCGGCGCTCAGAGTCATAATTATCATACCGGTGGTGATGTCTGGAGCTCCTGCTTCCTCGCTCATAATCCTTTCCACGATCGCGGTCCCTCTCCCGATCCTTGTCTCGGTCTCGTTCACGGTCACGATGGGAATCCTTGTCGCGTTTATCCTTTTCGCCCCGTTCGCGGTCCCTGTCTTTGTCGCGGTCCCGCTCCTTATCGCGGTCATCGTCACGGTGGCTTGGCTCTTTGCGTTTCCGACTCGTGGCAGAACCGCCGTCCTCAGAGCCAGCTTCGCGCATTCGTTCCTAAATTCGCCATCAATCATCGTACGTCGATACTAAACCAATGCTAACCTTCTGACGCTTGACATACTTCGCAAAGGCTGCTCGTCTGCCATCTTCATCTTCCAAAGCCTTGTACTCAGGAAGATTCTCGATGAGAGGGATGGCCTGGACACAGAAGTCAGTCAGAAGATGCCGCGAAAAAATATATAACTGACATCTTCGTATTTCATGTTGATATCGATTGGCTCGGAAAGCTTTTTCATAGCATAGCGAAGATCATCTTGCAAATGACGTTGCTTTCGCTCCGCTCTCCTCCTTTCATCAACCTGCTTCTTGGTAGCAGCATCTATGAGCTACAACGAAAGATTCAGCACAGGCTTTACGACGCAAGGAAGTTATAGACTTACCGACTTGGAAACCAGACGGAGGTCGTCCTCCGAGAGTGCTTTCAATGCTGGTTCCTTCTGAGGATTAACTACCGCAAAGAACTGCTCCCACGTAGTCTCGGGAGTCACAACGAACAAGCCCTCAACATTCATTCCGTCTTCCGACTTTTCTGCGCCTTCCAGCTTCGCGTTGTGCTTCCTGATGGCATCCTCAACAATGGCAATTTTCCCATCGAACTGTTGATCTAAAGTATCGACAGCATCCCAGAATAATTCGAGAGGGTTGGATCCAGGATTTCCAAGCATGTCAAGATAGCGGTCGTCGTTGCGGAAGAGAGGGTAAACAGTCTTCCATTTCGTCCGGGCCTTGACCTTCCCCTCCTGTATCAACTCATGAAGGAGAGCCTAATAAATTTCCTAAGTTTTCCTTCCTCGAACGTCAGTCAGAGGAAGACGCACCTTGAAGGCTTCACGAGCCTTTCGTTCGCGCCTTGTCTTCTCGACCTGAGCTCTCCTCATCTGCTCTTCATATTCTCTCTCGCGGACTCTGCTATAATCTTCAAACGCAAGAAGGATGTCGAGAGTGGGCAACTTGCGCAACTCGGGGTCTGAGATCCATTCGTCAGACTCTGTAAGAAGTTGATGGGCTGAGCGCCATCGAGTGGTGACATCAACTTGAAGCTCCTTGAAAAGCGCGACGACTTTGGCTACGCTTCGTGCTCGAGCGGCGCGAGTCTCGTTCTGTGGAAGAGAGGTATATCAAAACATCCTGAGAGTCCAGCATAAAGATGACGCACTACTTCACGCTCTTTGAGTTCAGTTACATATTCCTCAAAAATAAGCCTCCGCTCCGCTTCAATCCTGGCTTGCTGCCAGATCGGGTGCTGGGAAAAAAGTTTGTCTGCAGTGGGAAACGTGCTGTAATGGAACACATTGGGGTTGCCTTTCAGCATATTCCGGATAGCCGGTCGTAGCTTCGATAGCCGGGCTTCCCTTTCCTCTTGTTCTTTCTGCTTTAGGCCTGTAGTGTACTGGATAATTCCATTAGCACGACGTCTAAGGATAGCCGCAACGTGTAAACCGACCTTCTCCCAGCAAGCTTTCTTCTCGGCGAGAGTATTGAGAGCTTTGTACAGTGGATCAGTGATAATGGCACGCATCGTCTGGTCCCAAGTCCAAGTCGCATCCACTCCTGCTTTCCTCAACAAATGGGTGAAAGCCTTTTCTCCTTCTTCAAGAGTCAGAAATCCATTATGTGGGATTACTGGATCTTCTGGCAGGTTGGGTCGGGTTGGCAAGACGGTGTTGGCAGCCAACGGGAGAGCGCCGGTGTGTGCGCCGACGGCGAGGTTTGTGCCGTTTTGACTGGGCTGGGAAGCGGACGTGGATGAGGACGTGTCAGCACCTCCCATGGGGACGTTTCCACCTTGTATGGCTCCTGCTACTGGAGTAAACCCTGGTGCTGTTACTGCTCTTGGAGCGCTGTAAGGTTGCGTCAGGTGTATTCACCCGACAGGAAACAAAATGGACACACGCATTTGCTGGTGCTTGCGCTTCTTTCTCCACCTTCTCAAGAACTAGCAACAATTCATCAGGCATGTCCCATTTCGATTCCTTCGTCTCGGTCTAGGGATAACCGTCAAAAGACTAATTATCGTCAAACATCAGAGTCGACTCACATTGTAATAGTACTTTCGGCCCCCTGAGAAGTATTCCTTCCATTTTGTTTGGTTCAAGGCGCGCTACGATGCACATTAGAAAACTGTGCTCCGGAGATCACGAAGCGTATACCTCGAACGGCGTCTTCAAATCTGCGGCGCCCCGTCAGTGTCGTCGACGTGCAAGTCATTTCAGTGATTACGCACCATCAGGCTTCTCCCATACGCTCTGCTTCGTCCCGGTATTGAACCAGTAGGTACGGCCTTCTGGATTCCGATGCTCAGTCTGTAGAGGTCAATCGTAAGCACACGGGACTTGGATACGCTCAGCGTGAAAGACTGACCCAGATGTTCATGACAGAATGAAGCTTCACTCAACGTCTCTCGAAGGCACGCCGGATGAGGCCACTGGGCAATGTCGATGAGCAGTAGAAACTGTCAAGCGCCGAACGCAATTTCTCGATGAAGTCAATTCAAACCCCGCTGCTTGCACTTGTTACCACCAGGAGTTCGCCTTTCGGTTGTTTCCACCACCGTGACCTCTCTCTTGCCGTTGTGCATCTTGCTCCATTACATAACTGTCAACCCTCACAGAATGGCAGACCGGTGATGAGAACGCTCGGAATGTCAAGTTGAAGCAGTAAAGTTCATCTGAGGTTCATCTGGTTACCTGGAACTGCACCAGCGATCTGGTCGACAGCTTAAATAATGCAATCTTAGGCGATAATGCTCAGTACAGTGCTCTTTGGAGTATTTACAGGCGAATTGATCTATCTGGGTGTTAGTATAAAGATAACTCTCTCTGACTACCTCTTGTCTCGAATCGACCCAATCATCGTTCTCCGGTAGCAAGATGGGCGATATCACACATCCCATCGAAATACTCCTCTTGGTCTTCTGTCATCTACCCTACTTTGCATTGCAGAAAGCGACCTGTGTTTGTCATCGTTGGCGATGCGCGATCTTGAACGATGTTCTGCTATGTCAGAGGCTTTTCAAAACCAAGAGCCCGTGCTACCTAGAAGGTGCAGCCTCAAACAGATCTGTGCAACGACCACTATTCTCAAAAGTTACCAGAACACGGACAGCTGGAATCGTACTCCCACCATCAAGATGGAAGCATTCGTGTTCGTTCTGCATACATCCCCGATTTGCTTGCGGCTTGACCTCTGGAACCTAGCTTCATCCTGCTTTGTTCAACATCCGATACCGAATGGGTGACGAGCAGAGTCAGCTCCGCCTGCAGAAAACACCTACATACCTTTTTCAGTCGTTTGATCTCGCAATTGGAAGAGATTTCATGTGTATACCTTCCATTGACCATGCACAAGTCACCATTTCTTCACGACCCGCTGGCCGATCTGCTATCACTTTCACTGTCACGAACCACGATGGACTCCGAGTGTCAGATATCTTATCTGCAATAATCGTCGAGTAAGCCCACAGCCGCGGCGTTTTGCCGGAGCGAATTCTGAGCCCTCATCTAGGACGCGAAAGACGTGCGACCTTTTGTCGTTCCTGACCGGGGGAATGTTTTCCCAAAGGCTCCATTTTGGTCAAACCCCCCTCCTGCAGAAGAAGGCAGCGGTTCTGGGCGATCCAAGGTGATTCTATTCCAACTCAGTATGAAGAACTATCTGAGTATCAAACAGTTTCTTTCACAGCTTTGGACGTATTGAAAGAAAAGGAGAACGTTCGGCGTCGATTATGATACTTACTGACAGGTGGCCACCAACTAAGTTTACAGTCTAGTCGTGAGTTACAATACATAGAGTAGGATGTATGAATTGACCCGTGTTTTCTCTTTGTTTGAGTCTTATCACTTTTGTTTCGAACTGAAGATTCACCGAGTCCTTTCACTCGGATTCAACTCGGATGACTCAGTCTGTGCTAAGGTCTGTTGATTCAGGATTACCTAATGAGTCAGGGTCTGATTTCCGTAGAAAGCGTCGCGTCAAGAAACGGCGATACCACGACAACAGGAGTACTTTCACTTCTTCATTCTAACCACGACCTTTCTTCCTACAAGCCCTCAACATGCCGCACTACGAACCTCAGGACGACGTTTTCACCTCAAACTCTCACTTTCTATCGCCAGCTATGGCCACGACCAAGAAATCACCTTCGCGACAAAGCCTTAGTGCTCGCCGTTCAACAGCGTCGCTCCGCAGCCCTTCGAGCCTGAGCCATGTCATCGAGGACGATGCCTCAGGGGGGAGGCAGCATTCTCTGGCTCATGAACTCGCGGTGGCACTTATGCCTGAACCTAGTGCAGGTTCGCGGCTGCTTGCAGAGGAATTCGGAATCGAGTACGATGAAGGTGCTGAAGGGATAGACAATGAACCTAATCAGCACCATCAGCTCAATGGAGAGATCCTTGGTCCCGAAACCGACGTACCGTCTCTTGCGTCGGAGCTCGGGACATCCGCGAGCGACGCGTCTTTTCATGACCTGCCATCAGAAGCAGACGAGCCCCCGCAAGAACATGAAATAGAATTCAACTTTGGCAGTCCCGTCTCCCCCAAGAAGAGGCCTCAACAGAAGGTGCCGGAGCTGGATCCCATGGAGGTTTTAGCGCACGATCTAGAATCGACCGACAAGTTTCTAAGTCATTTGCGGTCAATCGACATCGATCATGGGGCTTCGGTATCGCAACAGCCGACCTTAGAAAAGCTTGCCTCGGATGTCATTCGACGAATAAACGACACTGCTCGAGATAGGGAAGGCCAGGTGCGGGAGTTGTTGGAGTATGAGAGGGAGTTTAGGAAGATCGCGGGAGAGGTTGGAGGTGGCGACGTTCTCAGCCAACTCGATGAATTGGCACACATAGAAGACCTCTCAGATCGCCACCCAGCTCAGGAGACGTCGAAGTTGGAGAATCGGCGCCTCGACGTGGTGGAAGAGGAACCGAAATCCCCTGTAGGCAAGATATCTCATGCTGCTGACTGGGAATTAGACCCCGATAAACACCACCTCGGAGATGAGGATGAGGATCCATCCGAACCTGCAACATCACCTATCAAAGACTCCTTCCCTCCACCGCCTTCCATGCATGGGCCAGCAACGCCAGCGAGCACCGTTCCTCAACTGACACACATCCGAACTTTTACGACATCCCTCATCTCATCACTAACGACGATCTCCGAACAAGCCCAGGTCAATGGTGCTGCCACAACGGAAGCTGGAAGGAAAATCCGCGCCTTAAAGAACAAACTCGGAGGTTGGCGAACAGATTGGGATAGCGCTGAGCGCAGTCGACTGCGAATAGAGAAGTGGGAAGCGGGTATCACTGATGGAGAGAATATTGAAGGAGACGTGATCCCTACGTCTCCGGGTCGACAAGTAGCAAAACGTGTGGATGGGCGGAAGATCGCCCAAGAACACATTGATGCTTTTACACTCGCACTCCAGGATGCATCCACGCAGACACAAGCCATTATGGCGCGAATCCGGTAAACCTCTTATGCGCAGTATCGCCCCTTGTTTTACAAGCATAGTCTCATTTTGCATTATCTCTAATAACATATCGGCAACACTACCCCGTCATACTGTACAACCCGGTCCTTGATCACGCACTCATCGTTACACAAGATTTGTTCTACTAGAAGGAAATCGTTATACCCAGTATCCAGACTGCTACGCTCCCTACTACCTATCCTTTGTATTTGAACCTGAAGTATATTAGCACTCGCACGAACACACTACTGATAAACATACCAATTGGTCCTGCCAGTTGATTTGGTTATGAAGCAGCAGCAATTGAGAGTGGATGCTCCACTTACCTTGCATCTACTGCTGCCTTGCGCACTGATCGCTTGGGATCGTCAAGGGTCTTTGCTAATTCTCGAAGGACGGTGGGTTTGTACGGGTGCAGGATGTCATATCGCACGATGCTGGGCAAACCTCCTAGATAACGCAAGGCCGAAATACGAACCTTCTGTTTAATGATGAGCAATGTCTCTGACGGGAATACGTGGAGAAATCTACCGTTGAAGCCATCTTTTCTGCTCGAATATTTCTCAGCATGGCGTTCACAAGCGTGCTGCTGTGCTCCGAGACCATGTTTTTCTCAGGTGTCTCACCCTCTGCTGCAGCGAGGAACGTGTCGATAACGCTGCATCGAATATCCGGCATCGGGCAGATCAATGCCCCGTAACAGAAAGAGGGCATGAGCTAGCGAAAGATTGGGGACACTAGACTCATGAGAGATCGTAAGAATTATGCTCACGGACGGCATTTCGTGAATGTAGGCAGCTCTTGGAATTGACTTGATGACCGAAGTCAACGCGACCAGAGCTGCAGTCCTTTCCGCGGGACCTAACAAGGCCGTTAGAGAAAATATGTGAGACGGATTTCGGAATACCACGTACTGTTGGCATCCCTCGCTAGTTGAATGAGCCGTGGAAGGATGGTGTTGACATACTTCTGGACATAAAGTATCTGGGATATATCGTGAGACAGCGTGCAACAGGAAGAAGAATTCGTATTTCAAAGACCTTGATTTCAGCATGATTGGCCTTGTTCAACACTGAATCATGAGCAGGGATATCCCCCATCGCCCTTGCAGCGTCCCAGCCAATAGTTTCGTCCCCGAAGACGTCGAATAGACGTTCGGCAAAATTCATAGCAAGTGGGTGTTTTCGCACGAGCAGTGCTTTCGATATCTAGCGCCGTCTATCAACAAAGTTCCAGCGGAAGAGGGTTTGAGCAACCCTACCCAGGTCCAGGCTTGAATCGCGGACTTGCGTCGCTGAACTGACACACTTCGATCGCTCACTTCTCTGTCCCAGAAGTTGTTAAGCTTGTCTTGCAAGAACGATGAGAGTTCTGTTAAGGGATAAATCAGCCAGGAGGAATGCTGTCGACAGGATGTATCGCACCATCTGCTCGACGATTAAGAATCGAAGAGAGCATATGCAGCGCGGATAGTCTTTGCAGATCTGTATCCGCTTTCTCCGTTACAAAGGCGAGTAAGGTGTCCAGGAACCCGTCGAGATCTCCGATTGGAAGGTGCACCTAACATCGTTGGGAGAGTTGAGAAAAAAAGACGATGAAGCGACAGCTGGGAACGAACTTCTTTATGGAGAGGAATTACTGCTGCAGCTAGCAAAGCCAAAAGATTCCTCTCGTTCATCGTACTCGACTTCGAGAACAATATGAGCGCATGCCACTGGGACGATCATAATAGAAATTGCTTACACCAAAGAAATCAAGTTTCCGTGCACTTGATTTCTTCTGGAAGTCTTGAGCAATATCTGTCGTATCTCCATCCATGATGGCCTTTGAGAGACCCATCGAGTATGATTGCTGCCGGCTACATATCGATGACTGTTCAGCGTCGCGTCGAGATGGTGAAGACAGAGCACTGACGAAGGTGGCAATGACTGTAGGACAAGGGTAATAATCTCTGCTGCTACATTCAGCAGTCGAGAATTTGTAGCAATCATTGGTTGCTCGGTTGAAAGCACGGCCGAAGATATGAAGATATCGAAGATCCGGGGGAGGAGCTGGTCGACGTACTTAGGGACGTCAGGATGTCCTGCTTTAACCTTCGTTAACAGTGTCTGAGCCAACGTCTTCAATATCATGTGCGCGAAGGCGGCATCCAGCTCTAGATCTTTGATAGTACCGTTCGAACCGTGTGAGGGGAGGCATATCAGGTCCAACTTCGTTGTCAGACGTATGACGAGGTTTTCAAAAAGTTCTTGCTGGATGCAGAGTGTTTGTAGTGCAGAAAGAACTTGCCAGCATTTTTCGCGCTCGGCAGTTGCCTCGCGGGATGGTGCTTTGTCCGGGAGTGACTTAAACAGCAAAGGAAGAGTCTGTTCGAAAATGTGCCGTGGTGCACGGTCACTAATCGTCGTCAACAAGTCAAGGATGGTTTCACTGTGGATCGTAAGTCTGCGTCTTAAAAAAAAACTAGCACGGTAGTACGAACCTAGCTTCCTCGAACCCGTCCAAATCACTCTCGATGACGCCGCCGACTCTATGAACAATAAATCCAAGCTCTTCGTCAGTAAGAAGACGGTCTGTAGATGCCATGGCTTTGAGGCCAGGTAATGCTGCCACGCGCAACGTCGTCGACTGCAGCCCGACTGTGAAGACACCCAGGACTTCATCTTTGTAGTGCAGAACTGCGGGTTCAGCCTCTGAGGTCCGTGATTTGACCTGCGAATCACGAGCAGCCAAAAGTAATTCTGCCAACAAGGTAAGCGTTGCGACACGGGTTGGCGCTTCATCTGGGTTATGGAAAAGTTTGACGAGATGAGGGACAGCTTGCGAGATTGTATACCGCGACACAGAAGCTGAAAACGCTATGATGAGAATAAGAACATCAAGGGTCGGAATACATACGAGTAGTTGAAATGAATGAGCACAGAATTTTTATGGCAGCATTCGCTTGGTTTTTCTCCGGCTCCTTGAGAATCTGTATGCATTCTTCGCAGGCGTCCCTCGCAAGGCCATGGACATCGTCGTTAGACTCGACAGCAGCCTCTTCGTCTGCATAAATCGTCTTGACGAGCACCTGTGTGGCTCTCAGTGCCTCTTCCTCAGTTTGCAGGTCAACAGGTTGGAAGATCTGGGGTGTTTCCAGCTAATTGAACTATGCGAGTATAAGCTAGACCCACCTCCAGTTTCAGAGCGTTCCAAAGTTTCCGGGCATGCGCGCGGCCTAATGCTGATCCGTATACAGGGAAGCAAAAAGCCATCGTTTGAAGAGTATCTTTCTGCAACAAAATTCATGAATTCCGTCAACTGCCGATATGCACAACTCCTGACCTTCGTTGCTCGCGACCCAGCAGTGAGTTTTTCCAGGAAAACAGGGATCGCCAATGGTCCAAATGCTGGAGTCGCGCCTAGGCATCGTCTTGAAGAATTTAGAAGCCATCACATCTGAGTTCCTGGATACGTACCTCAAGGATGTTCGCAGGTCGTCTGTAGTAATGCCATAGCGATCATTTGGTGGTGGTCGGAATGTAATAGGGAAGTAGCAAAATAGGATGTTGAACATGGTCTTCAGACTCCAGTAAGAATGTGTCTCAAATATATCAGATTACATCAGATGCCTCATACCTCGGTGTGTTGAGAGATATCGAACTCGATTAAGATTACTCGAGCTATCGCGAAAGCAATCATCAAGTTTCGAGGATCTTTCTCGCCATCTGCTAGAGTCGTATATCCATCCAGGAAGGGTTTGCCCATAGAGGTCAGAACTAAGGTGAAAGCGGTCAATATACCCGAACAAGAGACGGAAAACTCTTAAATACTCTAATACCTTGCCGATGGAAAGCCATTAAGGAATCAATTATGGAAAAGACCTTGAAACGGACATCTTGGACCAAGCCCTTCATCCTGATGTGTCGTAGTACGCTGCAATTCTGATGTTCTTCAAACTGGAAAAAGGCTTAGTCAAATACGGGACATACGCTTCGACAACAGTGTTGCCCTCGGCCGGAGAAAACGTTGGCAGGGACACAAGTGGAACAAGGCCAGTTAAGGCAGGCTTGACGGTGACGGAGTCGTTCAATTTGCCGCAGAAAAAAGCAGTCAGGACTCTAACTGTCGGCATTCAGTGACGCATGTCTCGGTGGGGCAGTTTGGGTGTATACCAGATTGGCGATTCAATCTTTCAGGAGGACACCGAGCAACGACCAGTGATAGTAGTTCTACACCTAGCGCATTCACAAACTGTTATAGGTTTTTCGACGAGATCTAGGTGATCGGACATACCTTTCTGCAACAATTCGCTTTCCTCTGAAGTGAGATACTCCCCCAGCGCCTTCACAACATTGATCAACGATGTTCGGTCGTTCGAAATGTCTGCCATTATTGCCGTTTAATTTGTTGGCTCAAGATGGAACGAGCCTTGAGCATGCCTGAAACGATCCCGTTTATTTCTTCGTCTCGACCAGAAGCCATCCAAGTTTGAACAAGTCGTTCGCTTGAGTCCATGGCCGTAGCGACCTTCGATCGGTCAAGATAACAGGGAGTGTCCCTTCTTATGGGGGGACCGATGGCTGCTACGCAAAGCAGTTGGAATCGAGTGAGGTGGACAGGGGATAGCAGAGAAGGCTGCCCTCGGCAATTTTTGTCCCAATGAGGCAAGGGTCGTATCCTATAAGGTGCCCGGGATTGGCATTTGTACCAAGCCACCACCTCCGAAGAACTCACCATCGCGTCGCCGGCTTCAGCCATTGAGGGCGTTCGAGACGTGAAGGCTCTGCCTAGTCCATGATACTATTGGGCACCTCTGTGGGCCGACAGTTGCTGAACGCACCTCTTCACTGTTCCGCGAGTCAACGGCTGTTCTCCTCCACCTCTTTCCTGCAATCTAAGTCTCGCCCGAAGAAGGTTGCAGAAGGTTTCAAAGACAAATGGAACTATAACACCAGCCCCTTTGAGGGGAAAATCAGTGGTGAACACCGCTCATTTCGACGTGTCACGGCCAATGACCTGGAGAACGAAAACAAACCGCCGCAGGGCGTGAAGATGCTTGTTCGTGACTTCATCGAGGATTCGCTGTATAACCCGAACTACGGATACTTTCCGAAGCAAGCTACTATCTTCAACACTCAGGATACCACATTTGATTTCCAAAGCTTCCGCGACTCGGCGGAATTTCAGGAAGAGGTCGCTTCGAAGTACGCTGCTTATGGGGCAAGCGCGTATGAAGGTCCTGGACGTCAGCTGTGGCATACTCCGACGGAATTGTTCAAGGTGCTTAGAATGCTAATGCTCTCCTTTACAAAGACTCATTCTTAAGCATTAGCCATGGTATGGCCGCGCCATCGGACGGTGTCTCGTCTCTGAGTACCTGCTCAAATACTTCCCGTATGAAGACTTCGTGATATACGAAATAGGAGCAGGAAATGGGACATTGGCCCGAGATATTTTGGACCTTCTTCAGCAAGATTACCCAGAAGTCTACGAACGGACGCGCTACAGTATCATCGAGATTAGCGAGAGCCTGGTCAAGTTACAAAAGCAGAAGCTTCAGAAGCTGCACCCATCTGTAACCATCACTCACCAGAGTGTTTTTCGTTGGGAGACAAATGAACCAGCTCCTTGTTTCTTCGTGGCCATGGAAGTCATTGTGAGCAATACCTTAATGCAGACCCTTCCTATCTCTAACTACAGTGTTAGGATAACTTCGCCCATGATGTTGTCCGGTATGATATGCGTACCTTCAAGCCCTACCAAGGTGTTGTTACTGTCAATAAGGATGGGGACTTCGACACCGTGTACGAACCTGTGACAGACCCCCTTATTGCTTCATTTCTTGACCTTCGAAAGACGTTGAACCACCCCCCGCCGACCAACAGGCTCCTCCTCAGGTCGAATATCCTAAGAAACATCTACAACGCTATGCCCTTCGCCCCGAATTTGTCTCCAGCGGAGTATATCCCGACGCGTTTGCTTAGTCTCCTTCAGACTCTCCGCAACCACTTCCCTCGACACCGACTCCTCTTATCTGATTTCTCCTCGTTGCCGGATACAATTTCGGGAGTGAATGCCCCAGTCGTTCAGACCCGGTTCCAAAATATCACAGTCCCATGCTCCACACTCCTCGTCAAGCAGGGATATTTCGACATTTTCTTCCCGACAAACTTCGAGCGACTGCGAGACATGTATGAATATACCTTATCTCAGCCGCCATTAGACCTAGCATCAACGATGGACGACTTGGCTGCTGGGCGTATCTCACCTCTTACTTCAACAGCAACACCGTTCGCCCTTGGTTCCGACTACTTTTCATCATACCAACCAAATAATCGGCGAAGACCACTTGACGGTGTTGCATCGGCGAGCGGGCTTCCCATTGGCGAGCGCAAATCGAGCGTGTTCTCCCATTCCCAATTTCTGGAAACTTATGCCGAGTTAGAAAAGACATGTTTGCGCAATGGTGAAAACGCAATGCTTGATTTCTATAAGAACGTCAAGTTCTTGTTCTAGCTTCGTAGTAACTAGGATGGGTATCTAGATGTCTGGACATTTCTGCAGTATGTATAAATAATAGTGGAAAGCCTCCCCTAACTGTTTGATCTCCAGGACCGTCCCTTCTTTCTGAAGGTATCGTTTTCGGAAATGAGGTTGACCAAATGTCAGGTAGATAAAAGTGCCATTCTTTCTGAGCACTCTGCGTACCTCCAGAATCAATGGACCGGAACGGAATCCAATTCAGTTTTTCTCACCTCAATGTTTCCTCAACCTCCTTCGTGCAATCGGTGATAACTTGTTGTGGAGGATCCTGGTTATTGTTCCAGGTTTAACAACTCGAACGCTACGTCCAGGTGAACAAAAATGCCCTTACCCATACATCCCCTTTCGTTGTCATCATTGCATCCATGGTACCTACATGGGAAGGTTGCAGATGTTACAACTGCTAGCGTTATTCAGTGCAATTAGCCACACCTTTGTCAATCGCGACGTCAAAGGTTTCGTCCTCAAATTTGAGATTTCTCACATCCATCTCGTGCCCTGGCTGTCATGAGCAGTTGGATTGGGCCGGAAACGCGTGGACATACATTCCATCTGTGGTCGTACTCCACTATGCTTTTGCTGCATCTGCTCGATTAGAATGCTTGAGTACTAAAGAGACCAGAAGGGTGCAATAAAGTCAAGAATATTCGTGATGAACAAAATGTACAAACGTCGATGTTGACAATGTTATGATACCCATCCTCCCACATCTAAAGCTCTGGAATTGGCTCGTCGCAGTTGTGCTGGGGCTAGTTAGACGCACGTCTTCCGAAAGCCTCGAATTGCCGCATCCAAGCATCAAGATCCTCGAAGTCTTCTCTGGTATGAGGTCGTGGAGAAAATCTGCGAGATCACCGTATGCTTTGAACCAGTCGAAAGATTGTTCGATGCCTTCTCTTGTGACTTTATGAGTTCGCGATCCATCAGAGGACGACTCGGACGCTCACTGACTCTGAATATCGCTGGTCCCTGCAGCAAATGTTGTCAGGCCATTGCTTCGCAGGGAGAAGGTCCTTTGAGACGAACCAATATTCTTTCGTCCCATACTGTTCATTTTTTGTTGGCAAGAAGGACATGGCTTGAAAGTTGACGAGCGCCAGACACAGCTTGATTGAAACGGGTGAAGACGCTAATCTCGTCTGTCAGAGATAAGATTGTGGTGTTGGGCGGGATCGTCTCATGCAAACACCTGCCTTTTCCTCTTGTGGAATCTCATTGCTCAGCATCTCACTTTAAACGGTTGACGGAACGATAAACTCCTCTAATTCGCTTGTTCGAGAAGACGCTTGAAAAGGCTCAAATACCTCTCGTTTCTCCTGACTTTGAATTCCTGACCCTTTACCGCTTGCTCTGCCCATGGCGACAAGTCGTTTCGAGGCCTCCCAGATTAAAAATAAAATCAAGAGGGAGGAAGTTGTCCGCAAAGCCAAGAAGGCTAAAAACCAGCAGAAACTACAGAGGAGGTTGGAACAGGCAAAGCTAGAAGCTAACGATCCCTCACTGAAGAAGGTGTGTTCAATCTACTCGAACATTTTCTCTGTAGTGTTCACAGCTGGTCCCACAGAAACGACTCGCAGAGAACGTGCCTCGTACCCTTGACAATACAAGAGATTTTGACCCGTCTATCCTCACTGCGGACCCTTCAATATCCCAAACGCAAGACGAACTTGATGCCGACCTCGCCAATGACCCGTTCGCTTCGTACTTCACCTCTGTAGATGACCCGAGCATACCTCCGAAAATCCTTATTACAACCTCGCCTAAATCGTCAAAAGCGACATATGATTTTTGTGATGAACTAGTTGGCGTGTTCCCTGGAGCAGAGTTTATTCGCAGAAAAAAGGGAAAAGGCTTCGAAATGGGTCGGATAGCTGGCTGGGCTGCTGATCGGGGGTACAAGCATCTGTGTGTGATTAACGAGGATATGAAAAAGCCCAGTGAGCACACTTCCACTGACAATGGATACTGGCCAATTCAATACCATCTGATAGATGCTGTGACGTTGGTGTATCTTCCTAATGGACCTTCTGCATACTTCAAACTTACATCTATAGAACTTACCAAACAAATATTCGTTAGTACTTGCGTTCCCCCCGATGACGGTGTTGATTGACGCTCATTCAGGGCCATGCACGAGCAACCGCCCATTATCCCGAACTGGTACTCAATGGCTTTGTGACTCGCCTTGGTCATGCTGTTGGTCGAATGTTCCAAACAACATTTCCCCAACTGCCCGAATTTCAAGGTCGGCAAGTCGTGACATTTCATAATCAACGCGATTTCATTTTCTTCAGACGCCATCGGTGCGTCCACGGCCTTGCTCTCTTATAGACCTTTGGCTTCTTAACACATTTTTCTAGATATGCCTTTCGTTCAACAGAGAAGGTTGCACTGCAGGAGATTGGGCCTCGATTTACACTCAAATTAAGGTGGCTAAAGAAGGGCATCCCCGCTGTATATCGTTTCGGAGAGGATCCACGGCCATTGGTGTTCGACGACCAACTCAACGATGAGGGCAAGGATGACTCGAATACGACTGAGCCATTATCAGAGCACGAAAAACCTACCAAAACAATACCACCAAAACAAGATGAGTTCGTCTGGGCATGGAAAGTAAGTTTTGTTACCGGGTTTCGTCTCCGTCATGCTAATAGTTTACCAACATCAAGCCAGATCTCGAGACTACACGGAAAACCTTTTTCCTTTGATCAGCTCTGTATATGTCTGTCCCTCGAATACAAGAATAAAGTGCACCAGCTTGTCAATCGGATGTCCAGGGAGATTTCATCTTTGCCAGCTAGCAACTCCTTTCCTATGAAAGTCTTGCGGCAGAAACACACCGATGACCTTTGTGATCCGGAATCTGGCTTTGTTTCATCACAGTTCGAAAGTACTTATGCATTCAATAATATCCAAATTACAGTTGAGCCTTGGGTTTTACCACATCTTTGTGCAATACATACAGATCCTCTGCAGCCTTCGCAATTTCCTGGACAAACTGCGCATTGGGCATCTCCTTACGGGAAGTCACTGTGTATTGAAGTCGATCTATTATGCACGTCAGTGATTCTCGATTTAAAACTCCTCACGAACCAGACTGACCGTCGTAACCGGTCATGTAAGCTACTCCGAAGCCGTCAGAAACCACCTAGAATTAGTCAAATCAGTGAACTTTGAAGAAACTTGTTGATATTGTTGATATGCATACCTCGCCCCAGCCATAGACTGGGAAGTGTTTCGAGAAGACGGCCGAAGTGCTGAGGGTCCAGTATGACGACCGGGTGAAAACTGGGTCAGTAAAGAGCTCAGGTGTCTCTTCACCCTTCCTCAGAAGGTTTTTGAGGCCTGGTCGTTTGGTCAGTAAAGAGTTGGGAACAATTTCAGCGTCGCAGCTGACCAAACAGATGACGGTCGACACCCTGCCCCTGCCCTGCCGCTTTCGCAAGGGAGATGTGTTTCGCAGCAGCCGCATCGAAGAGCGCTTTGCACTGCACCTTTGTTGCGGCTGGGTCATCCATGCTCTTCGCCCATGCGTCGGATTCACTGGTAACGACCCGAATGGCCTCCGTCCGCCCCTTGAAAAACTTGCGAGTCGTTGCAGCTTCGTATGTCCCTCCGTTCCTTTTATTCGGTCCGAGAAGACGTCGATATGCAAGCTGGATGATCATCTGTGCCCAAGAATCTGGAGAGACGCCAAATTTCTTGATCGCGGCTTTGCCGTAAGACGTAAGGTAGAACCCTAGCTCTTGACTTCCCACAAGTTCTGCAGCTGCTTTGTCCGCTTTCGCAATTGCTTGAGCTATGGACGGAGTAACTTCCCAGTCGAGAGGAGAAGGGGCGAAATCACGTCCTGAAGGAGTTCCATGATCGAATGAAGGGTGATAGAGCATATCCAGGACCTCGTCACACATCCGCGCCGTGGGTGTACCGTCCATGACGGAATGTTCGCCCATGAAGCCGGCAACAGCATTATCGAAGACGATGAATTGCAAGGGCTTGTCAACCCATCTATTCCTCAGGCCAACTGGAACCCCTCCCGTAACGTCACCATGCCAGAGACCTCGACTGTGTTGGACAGAATCCTTGGGGCGGAAATCCTCAAGGGAAATGATGAATGCTGAGGACTGAATAGCTTCTATGATGTTGGCATTCTGGCCTTGGGAAGCCAGCTCAGCGTAGTCCTGAAGAGAGTCAACGAAGTGTTGATAATTGGTGATATAATTCATACCTTGGCCCAGATGTCACGATTGGAAGCCGAGAGAACGCCAACACCCGGGTACTCTTGCAGAGTATTATCATAGATGTGCTGAATTTGCCTGCGACGTGGAGAATAATTGAGCTGTTGATGACCAGAGAAAATAAAGATAGGCACTTCTCTATATCTTCGGTGCTCAAAATTCTACCGTTGTCAGTAACATCTACCTTCCAGATGCGATTCTTGCGGATAACGATAATATGGCCGGAATCTCCGAGATCTCCCGGTTTCGCATAAGAAATACTCCAGTCAAGGCCGTCTCCTGGTACTCTGCAGCAGTCAAACATCCATCTGAAGAACAAGATAACGCGTGAGGACAACTAATAGACGAGCGCTGATACTTACCGATAGGTATCCATGCATATAGGTCCCTCCTTGGTGCTCTCTGGTTTGATTAAGCCTCGCTTTAATTGCTGCCTGAATAACATGGTGGCCCTGGCAATACCGGCAGCACGAGCACCCGGAGTTTGCCCAAGGTGGGAGGGAGGAGAATCAAATCCATCTGTCCAGACCATTCAGATAATCGCTCGCGGAATGAGAAAGATCTTACAATAATAGGACACGTTTACCACAACCTGGTTCACCCATGAAACAATATGCCCACAAAATCAGAGATGTGAGAACACGTACAGAATCCCGATATCCCAGGTAGCCACCGTCGTCCCACCATTCTTCCAACCAGTGAGGGTGTTGGGTAGCTCTCTCCAACAACCGCTCCTGCAGCTCTGGTGCTAACCCAGAACTAAATTGGTCGATCCTCTTGAGAATTGAGCTGTACTCCGATGCATTCCAAGCAATTGGCGCCAAAGAATCCTTGAGGCGAGTCAAAGTATCCTGAAGACTGGGAACGGGCAATTGAGGCAGACTCGCTTGGGCAGCGAAGGTTTGTGTCCCTGGTAGAGGTTCTGGGGCGGCGGACTTCCAATCGAGTGGCCTTGAACGTGCGACGGCGGAGGATGCCATTTGTTGGTGACGATGTTTAGGTATGCGAATGAGTGAACGTCGGGATTGGCGCGCCAGCATCGTACACCAGAGCATAAACGAGATAGGGGGACTCTGGATATATTGCAATCGAGTTGACATTTGATTTTGTCCACCCGGGTCAAAATCGGCCGGGGGACAAAGGAGATGACAGCGGTAACAGTGGCGGTTCATCCTGCATCCTGGGCCTGAACATTGAACCTTCAAGGCTGTCTGATTCGCACGGATTGAGCGTTGACTGACTGAGGGGTTGCTAATGGACACAAACAACCGACAAGTGGTTAGTTTTGATCAACTTTCTCTCTCACCTTCTGACCCACCACGTAGGTCATCGCATGTTCCGTCAACTCCACCACTTATCTCAATCCTTATTCTCGGCTTGCTCTGTGTTAGGGTTTATGCTCACTGCAATTCTGAGACGAAGACGAAGTACTTACCTTGAAGACCCCATGTCCACCCAGCCTACCTGGGCGATCATCCTGACAACTCCTCAACCACTTCTCCGGCCACCCAATGACACTCTGTAACGTCCAAACTGCAGCTCAGGGCTGATCTGCCGAGTCTCAAGGAGCGAAAAGTCCTTCCATTGGGCTGTAGAGTCTCTACACGACGATAGTACGAACCCGGAAAGACAGGTGTTATCCAACAGCCTTGCCAATTTTCCTAGACCGGTTGTGGAGGAATTCTCAGCGTGGCCTGGACTGGAACCTGGTTGAGCTGTAATATCAACGCGAGGTCATCGACTGACTTGAGCGCAGCATTCTATGTAACGATACAATCTGACGACTTTCGACTGCGCAATAGGCTCTAAGTACCTCAATCAGACGGGTCATATCACGTAAAGGTAACGATATCGTGCTTCTCCTCGAGGTGCAACATTGTCCAACATGTTAGTTTTCTCTCAGTGTTTTTCGCTCCATCAACTTGCGCCTACAGTCATTTATCTTATGTTTGCGATGACGACATCAAATCCTGCATTCCTTGACTCTGAGGAAAGTTGGATTTCGTTTGAACTTACGGAATATTTTCCTTGATCTCATGGTACCATTAGTTATAAGACACTCGTACGTATGTAGGAATCGCAAATGCTGCGTGGATTCAGAATTGTGAATTGCGTGACGAAAGTGCTGACACGATCATTACACACCGGTGACTGCGGAAGACCAGGTCTGTACAGCCAACCTAATGTCCGGCGCTATCTAGAACGGTATTGGAAGCATCTTCTGCAACACGACGTCTTTTCCCCTACGCCACTGTAGGCAACGCTCCATGTACAGTCCGCCTGATAAGCCTCTCATTGTCAAGTGCACGTTTGATAAGTGGCACAAACGAATCAATTTCTCGTCGGCGCGGAATTGCTCCTATGATCTCCTCCGAAGCAAGGTGTGGTTATCTCCCAACCCGATCCACGTCGGATTCCTAACACTTTGAAGGTGGAACAATGCTTCTCTCTCCCCCCTGCATCATATGCCATCTCTTATAAGGACGACGATGGGGAAATAACGACCATTGTGACGGATGCCGACCTTGTCGAGGCCATTCAGTACTTCCAAGCAGGGGATGACGCCCCTCTATCCTCCGCAGCGTCCATTCTTTCTGGGCGCAGTTTCGGTCTCAAGAAGATCACTCTTCGTGTCACCATAACTGTCGATTATGACGGCCCAAGTCTCTCCGACACGTCCTCCCTGGCGAGTTTGGAGGAGTTCAAAGGGCGAAACGGCAGTCAGCAATCCTTCTCTTTTGGAACCCCATCTGTTGATCTCGATGACGATTCCGTTACCGTTAGTTCGAGAGATCCTGGAACATCTTCGACTCGCAATAGCAGGACGTTGGGCAACTCACTCCACTCCCTCGGAAAGAAGAAAAGCTTCGTCAGTTCAAACAATCGGGGGACGTCGAAGGGGTATGAGGGTCGTTCGTTGAATGGAACAACTCAGCTTCCTTCCGACACCAACATCGAAGGCACCCAGCAACGCGTCGCAGATAGTGAACTAGGCGCTGCTGCAGATCGATATCCAGAAGATCCATCAGCCGTATTTGAACGTCTCAAGTTGTCGGAAACACTACAAGACGATTCGTCCAGTGTGAATTTCGACTCGCTTGCTGTCAACGAACGCGGGGCTGCCTGGCTGCGAGACCAGAACGAGAGGGCGGTCCGGTCCGTGCTTGGAGCTCTACCAGCTCCGTCAGAGTCGGACAGCTTGTCACTTTCGTTGGGGTCTCAAGAGGAATCACTCGGCGGCGATCTTGCCTTGGAGAGGGATCCTCGCGGCAAATACTACTACACCTACACCTCAGGCTCTTCTTCACAATACCAAGGCTCGGCGGAGGACGAGGGTCAATATGGCGAAGGCGACCTCAGTCATCGTAACTCCATGTTTCCACGAAAGCCACGTCCGACCTCTATGCAATTAAACTGGCTAGCTTCTCAACGCGTTGAAGCGCAAGGAAGCCAGACGTTGGATCGTGATATCAGATCCACATCCATACAGGAGGAAACTCCGGAAGACATTCTGTACACCGACAAAGATCTGTTACCGTTCCTTCCGGTTCCGGGGCCTCGTCCAGAAATACTGACGGATTGTTCTAATTGTGGTGTCCTCCTGGACTCCATCCGTTATGTTTGTTCTACTTGTGGCGAGAAGGCGCCTAGGGATTCGGGGTCAGAGAAGGGTAAAGAAAAGGATTCACCTACCAGCTCCTACAGCTATCCTCCTCTACCCCACCCCCTCTTCTCCAGCCCGAATTCCAGTTCATCCCTGACCTTCGTCGGAAGTTCAGATTCACCACGTGAGCATCGTCGCTACAAACCCTTACCCTCCATACCCTCAGTTCCCTCCTTACCCTCGCTTCATTCGATCTTCTCTGCTCGGAGAAGCCCAAGTGTTCCGAGTTCCCCATCATCTCTGACACATAATACGACATCGGGTTACGAGCTCTGCTCTATGTGTCTGGAGACAGTTGGAATAAATCACGCGATAGAGGCGGTCATGGCTGCACCGGGGTCTTCCCCGAGCGTCGGCAACATGTCTCCAGGCTACGATGACCCTCAGCGAGCTTCGCAGTGGAGAAGGGCTGCACCTAAGAAAGGTCAACTGCGCCATGCATATCAAGAAAAGGTCTGGGGCTACAACGGATGGGAACACGTTGGTAAGTTCGTTGCCCTTGACAAATCCTATATGAATCCTAATCCGTCATAGTACTTGACGAGGCACAAATATCGCAATGCTCAACATGTTCTGCTGTTACGGAGAGGAAACGATACAAGTGCGCTTCGTGTGAAAAAATGCACCTTTGTCGTGCGTGCTATAGGTGAGATTGTCCTGGTCATAGTTTTTTTGCGGTCATAGCTTTTGTGCGACACACTGACTTTCTCATGCGTAGCCAAGTGCACGAGCTACATCCATCCCATCCATTCTGCATCGTCCCGGACAAGCCCGTTGAGGAGCCTATCGGCGACGACTACCTCACCGGTCCACTGTCAGAGTCGCAGGATGAGCTCTGTGAGTCCAAATTCCATTCGTGGTCAAATGGTGTCCTCACATTATGCTCAGCTCTCATCCATCCTGGAGTCAAATGTGCACAGTAAGTGTCTGCGATTCCCTTCAGTTTGCGGACCCGAAGTAACCCCTTGCTACAGCTGTTTGCTCGACATTGTCGGAGCAAGATTCCATTGCGCAATTTGCGACTCTGTCGATATTTGTTCCAACTGCGAGTCTGCAGGCCTTCCCGGAAATCTTGACTCCGCTGACGGCGGGCATAACTCGTCTCACATTTTGATTAAGGTGACTCTGAAGTTTGTGATGTAGGCTCTCTGACTGATCCCTCTTGTAAGATTCCATACCCCCTGGAAACCGCTGAGGCATGTAGCACAGGACGCGATACATTGCTTTGATTTGACATTTTCTACAGCTCCAGAATGCTAGTCGACATGCTCTTCATCTTTGGACTGGAAGAGATGCTGCCAGTGTGGGCCTGCAGGTCCCAAGATCGAAAGCCAACTCGGAAATTTCATCTTATGCCCAGACCCTCATTGGATCGCGAGAACGACCGCTTCATGCGAAGGACCATCACCTCTTCTGCAATGGATGTGGCCAGGTAGGTTCACCTACATTCCGCTTTGTTGAAGTCTGATCCGAGTCCCCCAGCTGATTATTGGCACACGTTATCAATGCGCTCACTGTCCATCGAAGCCCTCAGCTTTCAATTTGGTAAGTTTCCTGGCATGGCGATGTGAATCGTGGCACTGAACTATTGTCGAGTGTTCGAATTGCGAGGAACGGTCGTATTTGATCCACGATCCCACGCACATATTCTTCAAACTCCCTCGGCCAATACATAGGCCAATAGAATCACCATATGGGATGCTACCGCCTTTGTGGGTCCTATTTCTACAGCTCTCGCAATTTTCGTTTACCTTTCCGCGTAGATACAAGATTCCTGCAGGACCTCCACCAAATATGCCACGAACTAATGACCCACGAGGTGAGTAGAATTTTCTGAGAGAAAGGTTCTTTTAAAAACTCCCCTCAACAGCTTACCTCAACCTACTCGTACATTCATCCTCTATCTGTGATCGATGTATGACTCCCATCGAAGGCGAATGGTTTCGGTGCTGTTACTGTCCTCGGGATCTATGCGACAACTGTGAAGCGGTTGACACACACAATGATACCCACGTCTTCATTGTGTTCAAATCTCTTGTGGGTGCATACGATATTTGAAAAGTGTCGTGATGACCAATTCCCCTTTAGGTTGACATGCAATTGTTCAAGTAAATCCTGTCGTTCTGTAGAAAGTTCAGGTGCTGATTAGCTTTCTAGGAACTTTGCCAATATAGAGAGCGCCGCTGGCAGTCCACCCGTGATTCCTTATCCTGTTTACCGCTAAAAGACTTTCAATATCGACGTATTTAGGCTTTGTATTCCATGTACCTTTACATGGGGAATTCTATTCGCAAACCCCCTGGATTTCGGTGATGGGACGGAGGGCGGCCGGATGACAAATACTACACGTGATAATCGTGACTGGAAATATCCGTGCCACGACGTCGGCCTTGTCTACTAAAACTTTGTTCGATTAGCAGAGGTATTGATTCTGAAAT
>JANKHO010000359.1:13906-26032 GCA_027627235.1 Agrocybe chaxingu | reverse complement strand
AATTCAAGCCCAATAGAAGCGAGCGGTTCGAAGGGAGAGTCTCGGTGGTTGAGGTTGTTGATAATGAGGTAACTCAAAAATCCGTGTTCCTTTCGGGCATGGTCGGTTCCAAGCTGCCTGTTGCGGTAGCGCACGGGGAAGGACGAGCATCGTTTTCTCTATCCTCGCAAAAGGAGGGCCTGGAGGCTGCTGGTCTCGTTGCCATTCGTTATGTTGACGGACAGGGCAAGGTGACCGAAGTCTACCCGCTCAACCCGAATGGAAGTCCTGGTGGGATTACGGGCGTACAGACGCCTGATGGACGTGTCCTTGCACTGATGCCCCATCCTGAGCGTGTTATCGCTCTCGAAAGCAACAGCTGGTACCCGCCGTCTCTCAAGAAAGAGTGGGGTGGAATGGGTCCCTGGTTCAAGCTCTTCCAGAGTGCGAGGGCATGGTGTAACTAAAATGCTAAAATTCGTGCGTTGTGCTTTTTCTAGTATATCTGAAATCTCCTGACTTGATACGATCCATTTAGATAGAAAGGAAGAATACGTAACTAAACTTCCCGCATGTAAGTGGCAGCAACGTCGAAGGGTCTGCCGTTTAAGATGGGGCTGCCTGCATGAAGGAAAGGATGCCAGTTGTGGCGATTATTTTCTATCTTCAATCAAGCATGGCAAAACGAATTCAAGTTCAAGTTCAAACTCAAGCTGTTGAGTGAACGCGAAAGTGGGAATTTGGAACAAGGGCGCAGTGGCGAGACAAATGCGTGTTTATATTCAGGGCGTATCAGCACATTACAAACGCCTAGAGGAGGATGATGTTGGCCATCTGCAACATGGGTATGGGTACAAACGAGTGTAAGTAAATAGATAAACGATGGGTATCCTATCTATTGGCGCGGATAATAAGAAGGGGGTCTTTCGCTCAGCGGCCTGTCGTCGCGGATATAAACAAGAGTTGGATCGGTATCTTGGGTGAGCGTGGGGGATATCGGGCTTTGAGTAGGTTGAGTGAATGTATATTTCTCGGGAAGTACAGATGGGCCGTTTCGCGTCTCAACGTTGAATGGTTGTCCAAGTTGCGAGTGCGTAGACGACTGAGAATCGGAAGGAGAGGATGGCTGCCCGTCAGAAGAAGGGCCGCCAGGTGGCAGGGCGGATGGGAGGAGGTTACGTTGGGACATGGTTTGCGATTTGCCGTAGGAGTTTGTTAGACTGTCTGCATGTGCCTCGGAGGTGGAAGGTGGGACTGTGAAGGGTGTTACGCCGTTCTGCCCCATTGGACGGGCCATTCCTGACTCTGAGAGTAGAAAGGGATTAGTAGAGACCAACACCGGCAGGACAAATTCAACCCTTACCTCCTGCAGAATCGATATATTTTCTGCTTGCGGCGGCTTTCCTTCTCCGCCAACAGAACAAGAGACCGAGGACAAGGAGAAGAAACACGACGACTCCAACCACTGCTCCAACAATCTTAGGCGTCGAGTTGGAGCTCGACTCTGCGGCAGCCGAAATGTTGGTGGGGTCAGCGGAAGAGCCCAGAACGGAGGTCACGGGCGTCTGAAATACGGTGCTGATTATTGTCTGGCTTCCGATGGTAGTGACCACGAGGGAGGGCGGTATGCTCGAGGTTGAGGACCCACTCACGCTAGATCCGGAAGATGGAGATAAATTGGGGCTGGCGTTCGTCGTCGAGGCCGATGGTATGGGGGCCGTCGTGCCAGTGCCGGGTGCCGGTGAACCTTGAGATGTTGTGGTCGCTGCTTACACGGGGAAATTTAAGACTTCGGGGTTACAAAAATATGTATTCTCGTGAACGGACCTGGAGGATTATTCGTCGTCGTCGTCGTCGGTGCCGGTGCGGCTGATGCGACAAGCTCCACCACGACCCGATCCAAACGAAAATCCATATCGTTGTCCTCGCCTTTGTTGGCCATAGTAATCGTGTGGCTTCCAGCAGAAAGCACCCCGGAGTCGAACCAGAGTTCGTTGAAGACATATTGCGATCGTTGAGAGGGCTTCCACACGCGTACGCCTGAGCGTCCGTCGAGGCTGAAGTCCACCGCTGCGGTCCCAGTGCCTGGTGGGAGCGTACCGTACACTTTCACGCCAACGCCTAGTAACAGCGATCTCAGTACGAAATGTAGTAATGTTGGAGGGAGAAGACTCACCCTCAAAAGTGAGGACGGCTCTATCGTCGAAACCCCATGTTGCATGTGCTGTCGATTGATACTGGTTGGATGGGGTGTTATACACCTCCCATTCCCGCCCGGTGTATTGTATTCTCGCGTCGTTGTCGTCGATGGTAAGAGTCGACATACGGCGGAGCAGGCCAGTGGCCAAGCCACAATTGAAGGCGTCAGAGGTGAACGAGAAAGGGACTGAGAATGTCGTCCAAGGGCATGAGCGGGTAACATATGGACTTCACGGGCTAGACGGTGTTTCCCATTTCTTCCGCGCGCCGCGCCCATGGAAGGGGGCGACGCTTCGGCGTGATCAAAGTCTAGTCGACAGTGAACAGCTCAGAACCTCTCAGAACAGACAAGAAGTGGGAACAATCGGGCTTGGTACACCTTTTCGTGGTCAGAATGTTGATGCAAATCATCTCGCGACACATGCAAAAAAGCTTGGATGGTGGATACAGCCATGAAAATGACGTGATCAACTCGAGCGGGAGTTGATCATTGATCGTGATAGGAATAAAATAAGCAAGGTTCAACGTTCAAAGTTCAACGCTCTATCGCAGCCAATGCTCTACCTCACCCACAGGCAACGACCAAAAAAATTACGATCGACTCGATGATGATTTCCTAAGGACGATAAATATTGTGACACCAATTCCGACGCAAAAACAGGTCATGATGGCCAGTGCAGCCAGGCATCGTCTAGCCCATTTCAGCTCCGATTCCCGCATTAAACGCAGGTATTCCTCCTTTTCCTCATCTGTGCGTACGTGTTCGTTGCACCAGGCGATGAAGGAATCATTGTTCGGCGGCCAGGTCGACTCGAAAGCGTGATGGGCGAAAGGATTCGGCGAACGAAGAGGCGTGATGAGCATCAGCGTGCCGAATACCCAGAACGCGGGGAAGACTGTCGTATCATTGAGTGAGTACTTCGATCTCCAAGAGGAGACGAACGGAGATATGTACTCACAAAATCCGAATTTAAAGAAGAACATGGCCAGCGTTTGTGGCTCTCCTCGCACATTTTCGATCCGCCTTCTGTATCGTGGAGGCTCGTCGGCGCCATATGCTGGGAGCGTTTCTGGTGGCTCGCTTGATCGGAAAGATAAGCGGTCGGACGGAAATGCCTCTGGTGGACGAGGTGCAACGGCTGTGCCGTCGTGTCCGTATGCCGAGTTATACCGTAACAGATCCTGGTCAAGGCCTGTTATGGGCTGAGATGGAGGCGGCGGTGGGCCATAGTTTGATGAGGACGTGTATGCAGGAATAGGTGGATAGATGATATCGATGGAGGTCGAAGGGCCTGACACTGGGTTGTCAGATCTGTCGGCATCGGCGGTCGCAGGGGTGGGTTCTGATGAATCTGCTGGTGAAACAGACCCTGTTGAAGATGATCCAGGATGCTCGTTATTGGAGTTCTCGAGAGAAACTCTTGTCATTGATAAAGTAGCGATTTCGTCACTAGATTGTACCAGGTAAGCGATTCGATAGACGATTAAGCGAGTTTAGAACCGTATCTATGGACTCACCAAGATGTTCTGGAGAGAGGATCCTAACGCAAAACAACTTGTAGACTCGCCGGAGTAGAGCAGGTCTTGCACAAGAAAGCGTAAGTGCAGCCAGCGACGAAAGTTGGAGGAAGCTGCAGCGGTGGCATGATGCAAGCGAACTTGTGCACTATTCCGTATTCGTCAGGCGCATTATGTATGGCCCAGTTGCGGTCCCTTGGCGGCCCCTTTTAATCGTCAGCATCGATGACAATCATTGTAGGAAATTCTTGACCTCGTGCTTTTGTGACCATTGCCACGCCTACAAGCGCCTACAACACCTCGCGAGTGGTTAGACTTCGTTGGAGTGTTAATAACATTATCGTGGCTTTACCTATGAATTTTTGAAGGAGGTCGTCCGGGAGATGGGCGCTTCTGCATAGGATCGAAGAAATAGCTTGGGACTAGAGCGCATAGCTTTTCGTCGAGAACGGCCTTGCGGTTGGACAGCGATTACAAAAACGAGCTCGAAGGCGGAAAGACAAGGCGCAATATGAAACGGAGATCATGCCCTACTTTTACTGGGAAGGTTTTCGATTTTTTCTTGGTTTGCCACTTTGGCAATTCATTGTCTCTGGAATTTGACCATATTATTACCTTGCAATTGGGCCTCTCGGGAAATAGGCCTGGCATGCTGCGAAAAAGATAGCATGAGCTCATAGAAAGCTGATCATTGCACTGCGACTATTGGTGGGGATTCCGTATAATTCCTCGGCTTATACATATGTTTCCTGCGAAAACTTGAAGGTGCCAACTATATCCGAGCATCTCATTGCGGGAGGAAGTTGAGACGGGTTGGCATCCATGAGCTAGTCAACATCGTTCTATCCGCGCTGTACATCGGAAATCCAACCCAGGAATATCTCGGATCCTCCACAACTGCCGAACACAACCCGCCTCGGTCTCTCTCTCAAGCAATGCTCGATTCACCAGGTCTTCCAACCAAATAAAAACCATTTCGATCGTGAGGACTCGGAGGCGTGGAAAGCTTTTCGAGGTGATCACATTATCGAACGGTGCCCAATCGATTGATAGCCAGCTGTCACGGTTGACATATCTGAGCATCACCGCGATAGTTTCGAGGGCGTCGCAGCAGCCAGATATCATAGCTAGCTCTGCGACGACCCCCGCGAATGGGCCGATGGGGATGCTGCCGCCAAGGTCGTGCCTGCGGCCTCCGAGGTCAAGCTTGAGAGTGGTTAGCTTTTGGTGTGCACCTTGTAAGATGCAGTCTGCGATCCCCCCACAGTTGTTTATGTCCGTGTTAACTAGAAGTGTGCATCAGCATGGTGCATGCATGGCCAGAGTGACAGTAAGCAAAGCGTACCTTGAACTCGAAGGTCTTTAAGCGCCGGTGTAAGTTTCAGCAGCGCTTTCGCCGCGCCGACCGGTTCTTCATCGTCCCACTCAACGACAACCGACTCGATTCTGGAGAAATCAAACAACTTTCCCGCAAGAGCGATGACGGTAGTGGCTGAGTCTTTGCTGTCGCGTATTTCGAGGGAAGAGAGACATGGCAAGACCCCTTCAACTTGGCTCCATCCAACCGCCAATGCCTCGTTGATGTTACCCGATTTATCGACATCTAGAAATCGAATATCGAGATCCAACAGTGGACTGGTGATCGAAGCGAGGATCGAGGGGGGAAAGCTGCTGATGTTCACGATGGAGAGGGAGCAGGGTGTGGGCTGCTTGATAATGGAGGTAATGGCGGATGCCAGACGCCGGTTTTCTGAGAGCCTCTTCCAACTAATAAACAACCGAGGATCTTCGTGCGCACGGTATTCGATTTTGAAGGCCTTGACTTGGGTCAATCGCTTCAAAATCGAGGATGCCATTCCAAATTCGCGGTCGTTGTGATCGACGAAGTAGTGCAGGTGGCGAACATACGTCCCGATTTGAGGAGAAGATGATAAGGCTTTGTGGAATCTGTCCAGGTAGCGCCCTCTGTCTATCAGCGTAAAGGTTCGACCTGAGGTGTTCGGGACGCAAATGGTGTGGAAGAGATGTCTTTGGCACAAAGGAACCAACGCCTGAGAGCACAATGACAACGACCTGAGGGTCTTTATATCGTGTTCGTAAGAGAGAATTTCGCTGATATTAGACAGAATGTCGAACGGGATAGTCATCTGGAGGTTAGCGGTACAAGTGCGTATTGTTGTCGACGAGGCTAGCCATGGGAACTTCCGCAAGAATGAGGTCAGGATTCTCCCACATCGCTTGACAAGTTCAACCACAACCACCACCGCGAGATGGTAGCCTTATTCTTGCCTTGTCCAAAGTGCAACATTTCACCACTCGAGATACCGCCTCCACCAGAAGTCTCTCCAATCTCTTCACTGCTTACCACCAATGACCCTCCTGTAAGCTGCCAAGAGAGCATCGCACGGGACATCATCGCATCGTCTACAGCGGCTCTGGCAGAGGTCGAACGAATCCTCGAAGAAGTGAACGAAATCTTGGATGCGCTGAAAACACGTCAGAAGGAGTACAAGGAGCATTTTCGGCTTCACCAGAATGTCATCGCAAAATCACGACATCTCCCGAACGACATTCTCGCCGAGATATTCCAGCAAATCGTCGAGAGTCATACGAATTGCGGGAGTTGGTGCGAGGAATTATGGAGAGTCGTTCAGGTTTCTCGAGTAGCGGCGCTTTCGACGCCAAGGTTATGGTCGACACTACCCTACTTGGGCAAGGACCTTCGCCAAGAGCGGCCCGGGCCCATAATCGGCTCAAAAAAATGCTCCAACGTTCAGGCTCCCTTCCCCTCAAACTGGCGCTGGGATCGTTCAATTACAGCACGGAAAGCAAATTTATTCAAATCATTTTGCCCTACGTCCATCGCATCAGTACCCTTGTACTGGATGGACCTTTTGCAGCGTTGAAACCCGCCGCAAACGTAGAAAACACTTGGACGTCTCTGAAGCCAGTCGAATTGAGATACATTGACGTCTCTCAATTCGGTGGATCAATCACCAACCTCGAGACCGCTCCGGTACTGCAAGAAGTGACGATATCGACATGGGAGTCCTGCCTGGCAGATTTGCAGAGCGTGTCTGTACCGCGGTCTCGACTGCGTAAAGTCTCCGTCGACCAGATCGAGCCTCCTTGTGCCCTATCGCTTCTCCAGGTCTCAACCAGTCTTGAGGAGTATCCTTAAGCTCTCCCACCACTATGATTACAATCTTCCGGCACTGCCCTCATTTTCCAACAATTCCCTGGTTGGGTTGTCCATCGGTGCAACAAATGAGGCGTTGGAAAAGCTTTTTGCCCATGCAACTTTCCCCTCTTTATGCAAGCTTGCGGTGTTTGGTTCGGACATAAAGCGTATCAGTGATTTCATTCTACGTTCCTCATGCACCCTGACATTTTTGTCTGTCGGCATTACATGCTCGCCAACAACAGACGATTTTATACGACTCTTCTCCCTCCTTCCCGAGGTCACTGATTTGGGCCTGATTAGACCAGGACTGAACTTCAGAATGGATACATTCCTTCAAGTCAAGCCTCAGAGCCCCCCGCTTCTGCCTAAATTGCGAAGCCTCTACATTAAGACACTCGAGGCGGTGATACTTGACAGCGTTAATCCTTCCTCTTTTCGAAATCCGAGTTCTCCGGCCGTCATATCAGAGGTAGTCGTGCCCCTTGAGACCATTGCCCTCGATTCAGAAGAAATAATGTCCAGCAACGAGCTCTTTCGAAAACTTGATGGTTGGCCCGAGACAAGTACAGAAGCAAGCAATATTTCTGGATGGATCACGCAGCTTCATGAGATAGCATGTCAAGAACCCACCCCCGATAGTCCCAATGTGAGTCTTCTTTAGTGTACCATTCTCTTCGAACTAACGGGAGATAATAATACCAAAGCAGAGATTCGAGTTCGCCAAATTGATGACTGTCCTATCCGAAATCGAGGCGTACGGGACGATCCCTGCGCAAGTCCTTTATGTAAGGAAGGAACCCTTCTGCAAATATTCTCATTTACATTTTTTAATTTGTACCTGTAAGGGTATCATGCAATCAAGAGTATTAGCCTCGCACTCGACCAGTTGGGTGAGGAGCCGGGCCCTGCAAATCTCCAGGTTCTCCGCCAACGCATGTCCGCAACTCAAGACGAGTGGTCAGCCTCGGTAGCAAGATATCTAAACGCAGATGGTTGGATGAAAGAAGGAGACCGGGGCCCCAAGTTGATATATGGGAAGGGACGAGGGTCGCTCCTCGTGGAGGTCTTTCGTAAACGGGGATTTTTCTTTGTTCGAGGTGAAAAACAAGGATTTGTAGATAATGTTAGAAGCACGGGTCACCGAATTTTTGGTTCTTGCCTCGCTGCTTCATTGCAACGTTGCAGATGTATAGAAAAATGATAACTTTCTTCTTTCTCGAGTTGACTTCAATCACAATTTCAAATTGGCACTCAGTAAGGCTCAGTTTACGGATTTGCCCTTCCTCCACGTCGTGACGCGGTCCCTTCACGATCGGCATCTGATAGTAGAACGAAAAAACTTCAAGTCTATCTTATCTGGTGCCACGGCGACAAAGATGCTGGGCCTCACAAATTCGACTGTCTTCGCCGCAAAGCCTTTCTGCAGTACCCACTGAACTTCGACTTGCGTTATTCGGTCTAATCATATTTTTTTTATTGTCACCTCCAGATCTCACCCCAAACGGGCCCCTGCTGGATACGATCGGGAAAAACGCGATAGGTCAATTTCGTCAAGAACTTCCGCATGCTCAAAGTCCGTCGCAAACTGTATGCGGAGCGTATTTTCGTGACCGACTCCGACGTCCATGCTTTAGGCATGGAAAAGCGTAAACTGGGTTTGAGCTTGACCCACACCTGCTATTTTACAGCGCCAAGCGACTCAAGGCCTAGGGTCTTCGTTCGGATGTTGCGGCCGCTTGGGTTTTCACCCTTCGGTCCATAGCGACAGAATGGGAAATCACAGCCACGTGTCGCTGGCCACACGTCAGATATCCAAACGGTTTTCTGCATTAGGTCGACTTTTGTTCACCCACAGAAGTGGCCGTCGACGATCGCGCGCCGGGATTGGACGCCACACCGGTGTTACCCGATTAGGATGTGCTCCATTCTGGACACAAGACCGATTCCCTACAGGCCACCAGAGGAGAACAATAGACCGACGCCACTGTTGGTGTTCCTCCAAATGACAATGGTGTACGCTTGGTTCTGGTGGCCACACGCTGAAACGCAAACATATATAAGGCAGAGAAATACGACGCAACTTCGAATCAAAACACCCGCCCTCGTCGCCTCGCACTCCACAGGCACTCGTACCCTGTATATCAACGAGACAGACTACCCCTAAAATCTACAAAATGTCACACAACCCTCATCCCCATCCTATCAACGCCCCAACATTCCTCTCTTCTGGGATTGCTGTGTCTTCCTCTCGTTTCCCTTGATGCAGCCTTCTGTTCCCCCACCGACCAGCCAGGAGTACACGACGCCGACGCCTCCATGACTTCGGGGATCAGGCGAGGTCAGATCGATATAGCGATCATGGATCCCTACGGGAAATGGAGAAGAGCCAGCCAACGTCGCACATGCAAGCTCTCGGACCAACCCTAGCCGGACATGCGCGCCCTTCTATCCACGGTCGAGAATCCTTCCGACCTCCTCTGCATCGGAAATAGGTGGTGTGGCACCCTTACTATGATAGGAGGATGGGGATGGTTTGTGTTGGGGTTGCCAAGAAGCACTGCATTACCGACGCTGAACGGGCTGTCTCGACTCTTGCTACACCGTTCCAGCAGTGCGTGGGAGTCGACCCGAGCAGAGAAAAGACAATCCAGCACATCTTTTACGCGAGTGCTGGCGCTGTTGTGGAAGCAATTTACCAAGCCCTTCCTATAGGACGCATTCTTCTCTCCCAGAACACGCTCAAAGCCGGGAATGCACAAAATAAGGTTGCCCCATCACCCTCCACCAGCGATCTTCTGCCTCCAGGCTGCGGCTGAAGGAAATGAAGAAGGGAAAGTTTCACAGATGGCAGTCAACTGAGAAGTTACTCATCGTACACAACTTACAATTACTTCTACGAAGACCCGGGGAAGGTCATACCAGATGCTAATGAGCGGACGATCACTATCCCTGGAGAACGAGCTATCGAGGCAAAACCTAACTTAGCTAAAGATCATCATCGGTGTAATGATGTGATACACTAGGGCCAATGATCAC
The DNA here is from genome assembly GCA_027627235.1 of Agrocybe chaxingu. Taxonomy (NCBI): domain Eukaryota; kingdom Fungi; phylum Basidiomycota; class Agaricomycetes; order Agaricales; family Agrocybaceae; genus Agrocybe; species Agrocybe chaxingu. The sequence continues at coordinate 16,116 of JANKHO010000359.1, read as the reverse complement.
GAGGGAACCCGCGCGAGCAAGGGATGCAGGCAGACGTGGAGGTAGGGTGGGAAGGAACGTAGGTACATGAGCGTATAAAGTTTCCTGGATTCGGGCTTCGAAGGATGAGAGAAGATGCCTCAGACAACTTACATAGAGTACTAGCTTTAGTCAATGGGTGATAGTACATTTTGAAGACTCGATTGCGTCAAGAGGACATCGATTGATAACTAGAGGTGTTTGTATAATGATTCGACGTCTATGTGCTACTTAGTCGGCAGATGCTCATGTGGTCGATCGCAAATACATACTTGGCAGACTATGCTTGAAAACATCCGTTCTGAATTTTGGACTCGCTTTGAACGGTAGCATCGAAATAGGCGCGGTCTTTAGCGCCCTTTCCGTCCTTTTCGTCTCTACGAGTAATCATCTTGGAAATGTTCGTAAGCGACAACGGGTAAGTGTCTTCCGGCGTGCGCTGACATATCGAGGTCAAGTGAGCTCGTCGATTCTCGCTGGTGACCTCTATCGATGCCAAGAATGAACGCCACCTACCCCACGGGGTACAGGGGCTGATCCTGGTAAGGAAGGAAAGCCCCTATTGCTATGTGAAAGGAATCCCTTTAGCTGCGGTCTGTCGCCATAGATCAGAGGAAGAGTGTCGCAACACGATGTCGTTCCAGTTCCAGAAGTGTTGTGCGGTGCTTACAGACGCGTTCGGGACGGGGGGTAGCCGACTCCGGGTCAGAACCTTAGGATCGTTTCCACTGCTTGTCCGGCAGAAATAGAAAGATGAAACAGACAGACAAATAGTGCCAAGTAGAATGTCATAGGTCTGGCACAGAGTATGCGGCGGAGAACTGAAAGTTATATATACGGACGTACGCCCATTCGCTTTCTCACATAGTTTCACTCCTGTGCATTCTCCAGCCTCTTTATTACATCGATTCCTGGGTTCGTCACTTTAGACAGTCTCTCTACGTCGAAAGAATGGAAGTTCACCTCAAGAGCGACACCATCCCAAATACTCCTCTTCCAACCCTCGAGCTGCAAGGGCTTACCGCTGCCCCAACTGTCTCCCCTAGCGAAGCCGTATCCATCGCACAAGCATGGCTGGCATCTCTCGAATCCGCGGCGAAACTCGCTGCTGAATCTCCCGCAGAAGCAGCTTCGAAGATCGTTTCCTCTCTCAACCCGAGGGACTCGTGGTGGCGCGACATGCTTGCCTTTACCTGGGACCTGCGAACCTTCTCTGGAACGAAGAAGATCGGGGCATTCCTCGAGGCATGCTTGCCTAAAGCGAAGCTGCACGACGTCCGCCTGAGGGAGGGGTTCACGGCGTACGAGACCCCTTTCCCGGACGTTGCGTGGATCAGTGCGTTCTTCGACTTCAAGGTGCGCGAGGGGAGGGAGGAGGGTGTCGGGTTTGGCATCGTCCGCCTCGTTCCGGTTCCTAAGGAGGGCGGTCAGCAAGGAGAGGTGGATTGGAAGGCACATTGCGTGTTTACGAACTTGGAGGCTCACTCTGCATTCCCCGAGAAAATTGGACCCCTCCGCAACAACCAGCCCAATCACGGGAAGTGAGAGTCCCAACGCGAGCGTGAGGTCCTCTTCGCGGACGCAGACGCCGATGCCAATGCACCTCCCAAGCCGTACTCGAATGGCAGCCCACAGGTCTTGATCGTCGGAGCGGGGCAAAGTGGGTTGGAGGTAGCTGCGAGGTTGAAGGCTCTGGGCGTCTCATCCCTCATCGTGGAGAGGAATGGACGCGTTGGAGACAATTGGAGGTCAAGGTACGAGGCGTTGTGCCTCCATGATCCTGTCTGTGAGTGCCCGATGTTGATGATGGTGGTGTAACTGACAACGACGTTGGACGACGCGTCCTGATTAGGGTACGATCACATGCCGTATCTCCCGTGGGCATCTTTGAAATTTCTTTACCACCATCACCGTCCTCAACGTTCTATACAACTTCTAGATTCCCTCCGACATGACCAGTGTACACGCCATCTCAGAAACTTGCGAACTGGCTCGAATTCTACGCTGATGCGCTGGAGCTGAACNTCTGGACGTCTTCGAACATCANTTCCCTCAAACAAGANCNAGAGACGTCGAAATGGACNGCTACTATCGACAAGAATGGCGTTCANCGCAGGCTGGTNGTCAANCACGTCGTGTTCTGCAGNGGTCTGGGCAGCGAGAAGCCAAACATACCCGAGTATCCTGGGAGG
>JANKHO010000359.1:0-13900 GCA_027627235.1 Agrocybe chaxingu | reverse complement strand
CNTTCNNTTTTTCAAACGTGTTGAACCTCAAATCGCTGATTATATGCATCTGAAAAGGATGAATTCAAGGGCCAGGTTCTGCACTCGACGCAGCACAAGNGAGCGAAAGATCATGCAGGCAAGAAGGTTGTCGTCGTCGGTGCCTGTACCTCTGGTAAGTGTCCTGTGCGCACGCACATCGATCTTGATTGATCAAGATCCTCTTTTCTTCCAACAGCACACGATATCTCGGTTGACTGCTACGAGCACGGCGTCAACGTGACGATGTTCCAGCGTGGTTCTACATACATCATGTCGACCGACAAGGGTTGGGCGGTCATCTTCAAATGCGAGAACATCTCGTCTCCTGAAGTTGGCGTTTTGGCTCAAATTCCGCGATCCAGCTCTCTACTGGGAAGACGGCCCGCCAGTGGACATCGCTGATAGAATTACTGCCTCTTTCCCCCATCATATGGCTACCGGCCTCAACCAGCGTCGTACGCACTACGTTGCTCAACTCGACAAGTGCGTTCATTTTCTCGTCATTTTCATTTCCAAGCTATCTGGGATATTTTTCTGTGATGGTCGCATTCAGCTTTACCGATTCTTGTTCCTGCTCGCAACGAGAGGCTGATAGTATACTTGACCAGAGATCTGCTCGATTCGCTGCATAAAGTCGGGTTCCGCACGAACCTTGGAATCCATGATACCGGATTCGGGTTGTTGGCGTGGAACAAGGCCGGCGGGTACTACCTGGGTGGGTGTTTTCGCGCATTCAATTCTGTGAAGAGCTCACAATCGTGTCCACAATTGTGTAGACACTGGAGGGAGCAAGCTCATCGCGGAAGGCAAGATCAAGCTGAAGACCGACAGCGCAATCAAATCTTATACCCCTCGCGGTCTCCTCTTCGAGAATGGGACAGAGTTAGAGGCGGACGTTATTGTTTGGGCCAGCGGGTTCGTCTTTCATTCCTTCCCACTCTGAAAACTGTCTAAATTGAATACCCATCGCTAATACAGTCTCGGCGACCCCCTCGATAAAGTCAGGCACCTGGTAGAACCCTCCGTCGCCGCCTCGCTCAAGTCGGTCTGGGGTTTGAATAAGGAAGGCGAGCTCAATGGAACGTGGAGGGATATAGGCGTCAAGGGCTTGTGGTATATGCTAGGGAATTTGGCCCTGTGCCGGTTCCATTCGTCGCATATGGTGCTGCGTGAGTGTTCTTTGAATTATTTTTTCTCATCATAGTATATGGTTTTTTGACGCGTTTGGGTAACAGAAATCAAGGCGATGGAAGAGGGGTTCTTTGGAGAGAGGTACGCAATGAAGGAGTAAGCCCATTCGTGGTTGGCGCGAATTCCGTTCACAAATTGGTGTTGTATTGTGAGTTATTTAGCGGAGACCGATCAGCTCTGCCTTTTTCACATATTCAAAGCAGATACCGTCCGGTTTCTTCAATTAAAGCAGGTTCGATCATTGAATTTTATCTCGTACAAAGCGGTCGTTCCCTTATTGCACGCTCGCTTTTCGGGCTATCTGGAAGATTCTCAGAAGATTCTCAGAAATTTCCTGATTTGTTTGTCATTGAGACGTGTGACCTTAAGGCATGCCACACATCAGACCAGAACCCCCTTTTCAGCATTATACACGCTCAGGACATGTTCAGTTCGTTTTTAATACTGCGTGCTCAATGAGGACGGTACTCGGAACTGCTATGCTGAAGTCAAATTTTGGAGACGCCAATACTAGTTTCACAAATCGCAAATATAGTCATTGGGCCCCATTTCCATGTCTTTGCGTGAAGGCTTCATATACAATGTAGGATTCATTGAAGACGCGCGGGTTGGAGACGGCGCTTATGATCGTTATCTTATCCGCGTGTGACTGACGTGACAACACTACTGTGACTACACAGCCACCGTCTTCGGACCACCGCTTCCAAAGCCCAGTCCTCTTTTCCTCTCTTCCTCCACCTCTTTCCATCGACCGGGGTCTCTATCCACCACCACCATTCTCCCGCCTACCATGGCCGCAAGCGTATCTCCGTTTGCACGGAGCACAGCGTTCGAAGAATCTCTTCTATCGGCGAGAGAGCAGACGGTGAGTGTCCAACCCTACTCTACCCCGGATCTCCCAACATAGAGGTCAGGAGTTTGCCAGGATCGGTTGCTGACTGTGAAATCCTGCAGATAGAGGAAATGTACAGTGTGCCCGAGAGCTTCCTCGAGATTGAAGTGAGGAACCCACAGACGCACGGTGAGTCATCCGTCTTTCTCATGCGCAGCCCATCTCGGGGGTTATCCTCGGGCGGAAGACTGACTTTTGAGTTTTTGGGTAGGATTCGGGCGGAAGATGTACACGGACTATGAGATCGTATGCAAGGTAGGCGCTACTCTCGCTTGCTCTCTCATATGCTATCACACGATGCTTATCACCTCCCCTCGCTCCTCTCGAATTCTGCTTGATGCAGACCAACATTCCTGCTTTTAAGCTGCGCCATTCGCTCGTACGCCGACGATACTCCGACTTTGAGGCTTTCCGTGACATCCTCGAGCACGAATCCACGCGGGTCAACATCCCCCCACTCCCAGGCAAGGTCTTTACGAATCGCTTCTCCGACGAAGTCATCGAGAACCGCAGAGAGGGCCTGGAGAGATTCTTGAGCATCGTTGCTGGTCATCCCCTGCTGCAGGTGAGTCTTAGTCTGAAGGTTGGGTTTGATTGCGGTCGTTCGGAGCTGGTCAGGAGTTGCGGTCTCCTTGCGAAGCGGGTTGGGAGGTTGCAGATATAGATTCAGAGAAGGACTTCAGACAGGGCAACGACGGTTCGAGAAGCTGCTGGGCGTGATGCTGATTTTACGTTTCTTCTCTCTTTGTAGACCGGAAGCAAAGTCTTATGCGCCTTCCTCCAAGACCCTGCCTGGGATAAGGCCCAGTGGGTCTGATTTTGACCTCTCGAATGCGCAATGCCTTCACCTACCTTGAACCATCCGGACGGGATGCCAGTGTACTTTTACCGCATGATTGCGCCGGCGACAGTGATTGCACTCTGTTGTCCTACTCTTACGACTGTTCTCGCCTTCTCCGACCCTCTTTCACGTTGCCACTTCCGAATCTGATTCTTCTCTCTGTTTTCTTTCCTTCTTGACTCAGGTTTTCCTGTACTCTCCTTTTCTTTCTCCTCACTCTCAAATGCCAATTGCACATCCAATGCTAGCTACTGTTGTGGTCGACTATCTGCTATACAATTGCATGATATATCTCCTCTGAATCGCCTTCCAATGAATTCACCATCGCGTGTTCCGAGTTCAAGTTGGCGAAATGCCGGCCTGCGGTAAGTACATCGGCCCGGCTTTGCGCCAGTGTTTGGCAAGCGATGCAAAACCACACAGCTGGCATAGTGAACGATGACCACGACCACGACCACGACAGCCTCCAGCCGTCTATGCAGCTCGATATCCGGAAATCATGACATCGCGACCCTCCAGTAGTACTCTGAACCCGAATAGTGCGGCCGGAACGCGACGTGGAGGCACACCGTCTTCGCTCGCCATATCCTCGACACCCAGCACATCTTCAACAGCAGGAACGGGTGTCATCGGCGCGTCCAGCGGCACTTCAGGATCTGCTGCACGCGCGACGATTAGTCTGGAAGAATGGGAACGCAAAGCGCCGTTGAGCGAACTGCAGATACGCAGCGTGGCGAAGGTGATGAAGGCTGCTGAGAAGGTGCCTTTACCACTCAAGGTCTGATTTTATTGCGCATATATGCACATATATACTGATAAAGTCTATCAATCCTTCAGTTTGTCGAAGAGCCTCACCTTCCCGGCACACCCATACCAAGTGCTGTGTCGCAGAGACTGACGAACAAGCTCCTGGCGCCTTCACGGCCTGGCACACCGGCAAACGCTACTTCGACCCCGGGAACACCACGAACAGCAGGGCCTACACATGCACTGCACCCCTCTCACCCTGTTCAAACACCTCAACAATTCTACGACTGGTTCGCCCTGATCGACCGCTCCGTCGCACACTCCCAAGAGGCCCACTACCGCTCCCATCTCTCGTCCTTGTCAACCCACCTCGCGACATGCGACCTCCTGCTGTCCTCCATCGCGTCAATAGAGGAAGAAGTAGGCAGTATGCTAGAGGGATGGCGCTCAGTCGAAGAGGGAGGGAATACGCTGAAAGGCGCGTGTGAGAGATTGCTGGAGGAGAGGGACACGTTGGTGGGAATGGTAGATGAAATTGGCACCACGCTGGAGTACTTCCAGGAGCTGGAGCATGCGACGCGGATGCTAAACCACCCTGGGGAGTCGTTGATCTTCCAGGCGGATTTCTTGTATATGGTGGAGAGGGTAGATGTGTGTATTGATTTTTTAAGGGGACACGTAAGTCTTTTCCTCTTATTTTATAGGATTTGGCGCTGAATTGCCCCTAGAGACATTACCGGGAGGCAGAAGTTTACCTGCTGCGATTTCAGCAGTGCATGACACGCGCCATGACTCTCATCAAAATGAACTTTGTGGGCTCTTTACGTGCGTTATCCGCAGAGATATCCAAACGAATCTCGGACAAGGTGTGTACTCATACCCTGTAGTGCTGCTATGTTCTTGAACTTACATTACGAGCACAGGAGGTATCAACAACAGCCCAACACCACCTTCTCTACACCCGCTTCCTCTCAGTGGCAAGCCGAGTTTCGCCTCTCCTTGGCGAGCTCGAGCGACGTGCTGCTGCCTATCCAGACGAGCTTGGTGCTCTGCTAGGAGAGTGCCGCAGTGCGTACTTCGCTACGAGGAGAGCATTGTTGGTGCCTAAGATCATGGAGGAGATCAGAGGTCTGGATCCGGGAAGGAGCGAGTTGGTTGAGCTGGTGAGTTACAGTTGAGACGTTATGGGCTTCCGATTGAAGCCTTCGCTGACGTTCTTGAGTAGACGAGAGCGGGATGCAGCTACCTCAAACAACTGTGCACGGATGAGTTCTACCTCTATCGCGAGTTTTTCAGTACGGCCGAGGATCAGCTCTAGTAAGTCTGATCGCCTGTTCAAGCCATTCTAACGGACTGATCACCGATTCCACACCTTAGTCAATACCTTGAAACGCTCTGCGACCTCCTCTATGACGATCTTCGGCCACGGATTCTCCATGAACCTCGGTTGACAGTACTCTGCGAGGTGTGCACGGTACTCCAGGCACTCATGGTGCTCGACGCTTCCGGACCAGGCTCAGAGTCGGCAACTTCTTCCAGCACACCTTCGGAAGCTGATGATTCCGACGGAGATCAATCTGAAGACGAAGACGAAGACGAAGACGAAGCTGGTTCAAAGTCTAATTCTAAGCCCAACAAAACCCGACGCTCCTCACGTTCTTCCTCATCGTCTGAGCTCACGATCGGGATTGAGGCCGGGCACGAGAGAAAGCGGGACGCGGTCGGAAAACGTCTGCACACCGGCCACCTGCTCAAGATGGTCCTTCAGGACGCGCAAACTCGACTCTTCTTCAAAGCCCAGTCCGTCATCCAGAGTGAAATCCGACATTACGTGCCTCGGCCGGAGGACCTGGCATGGCCTGATATTCTCGTTGGTGTGTATCCCCGATTTTATTCGCCGAAGTATGGTGCAAACGGTCCTTTCGTCAGCTGCGAACAAACCTCTAGCAGACTACGCCCTCCAGGAAAAAGCACCACCTTCGACCTTCCTATCCCAGTCGCTATCTGATGCCACCAAAAATCCGGCTCTGCAGAGACAAGAGACGTGGTACCCGACTCTGAGGAAGATGGTATGGGTTCTAGCGCAGCTGCACGATTTTATCAAGCCAGCAATCTTTGAGGATATCGCACAGGAGGCTGTGGGTGTATGCAGAGCCTCGATCGTCTCCGCCGGCGAGGCAATCCGTGTGGCGAAGGATGCTGCTGCTGCTACTCCGGGTCAGCCGGGCAAAGATCAGCCTGTCCAGGCTCAGCAGCGAAGAACGACAGGTGCATTGGATGGGGCATTGTTCACTGTTAGGCATCTATTGATCCTCAAGGAGATCTTGGCCAGTTTAGAGGCCGATCTGAGAGAGAGGTCCGATGAAGATGGCATTGGTCCTGGTGGTAGTAGGACCAGCGGTGTTGGTGGGAGTAATAGTGCTGGTGGAAGCGGGTTGCTGAGCCCACGTGGGCCTTCAACGGGTCGTGCGCTCGAGTTTGGGAGTTTAGGAGCCGCTGTTGGACCGTCGATTTCTGGTGGAGTTGCAGGTATGTTTTTTTCTTTTGATGTGTACCGATGGAATTGACATTTGGGACGGTGACAGAGACGTTGACGAATATGCTCACTAAGACGACTTCGTACCTGCCTGAAGGCCTGTTTGCGTCGTTGGGTGTGACGAGGGGTGCTGAAAGCGATTTGAGAGGTGTGAAACTGGTACGTGTTCCCGGTTATACTCAACTCTACTCTACTTTTTGGTCGATTTCCTCCGATCGATTTTATTTCTTCCAAATTCGGAATTTATTCCTATTTCTGGTGCTGACGTAATCCACAGGAAATCGATGCCAGCGTGCGCAAAGCGTGCGAGGATGTCATTGCCGCATGCTCTGCGCCAATATGCGACCCGATCGAATCATGGGGTGCCCGCCTCAACCCCTCGATTAACCCACCAGGCGGCTCTGGACAAGCAGGAGCGCCACAGACGGCCCTTGCGACCTCTCTGCCCGCCATCTCAACAGCAATCCCGCCGCAGATTATCCAGGAGCTGGCATCATCCGCACCCAAAACTCACCTCCTCTTCCTCGAAGCTGTCCAGCGCGATCTCCGTTCAGCGGTGGCACGGGTGCGACTGTACCTAGAGGAAGAACGCACAGCACGTGTCCTGCTCGAGCACGTCGTCGAGCGGGTGAGTGCAGCGTATGATCGGTTTGGAGAAGGCCTAGGACGAGTCGGGCTTGGATATAATGGTATGGGCGAGGGCGGCGTCGACTTGATGGGTGCTGCGAAGCTGAAGGAGATGTTGAGGGAGGTATGTCGTGATGAAGGACAAGGGAGCGCATAGGCTGGATAGATGGGATGTATATTTCCATGGTCCGTGTATACTTGCTCTTTGTGTTAATTTATTTTTTGCCAAATATCCTTCATGCTCACGTTTTGCATCTTGGTCTTCGTGATGTATGCCTAACTCGTCCTTCTCAAACAGGATCGCCCGCCCCCTTCGTGACACCGTTCTCCTGTGCGTTCGTGCACTCATAGGTTCCAAGGGGGGCCCCATCAAAGCACGTCATCGCCCAGATTCAACGTTGGAGAGCCACCTTGGACGAGTCCTGCATCTTCCTCGACGCTGTGACTGCGCGTATCCCCTTTTTTTTCTCGGTAAACACTCTGTAGTTAAAGTAATGAATACAATCTAATTTTGCCTCTCTTTCCCGCAGGGAGCGCTCGCAATAAAGTACCAGATCTTTCCCTTTTCTGCCGCTCTTCTTCCTCTAGTTTCTCTTCACCCTCTTCGTGAGGAACATGTCGACCAAGAGCTCACCCGGAATCTCTGGTGGGGTGATCAACTTCTTGGATTGCGCGGGGTCCTCCTGTGAGTGCCCTTTCGTCTTCAACTTGTGACGTCGGTGGTTAAGCGATTTGCTTCTCTAGGAGTGCGAAATACCGAGACCGAAGTATGTCTCCGTTCCTTTCCTTTGACGCTCGGCCTTATCATCGTTCTGCGTATACTGTCCAGTAGGAAAGCTCAAAAATCAGAATGAAGAATCGAGGAAGAACTTTGGAACTTTGAGGGCTTCCAATGAGTACACGGGATGGTTCTCGTATTGACTCGATACATATGATCCCTATAGGATTCGCTTCTTGACCGAGCATCGGTCGCACCGAGAAGGCGATGGTAGAGCTTGCCAATGGTCTAAGAATAGCAATTACGCCGACTCGCTGAACCACATCATGGCCAAGCAGTAGTGGACCGAAACGAGGCATTATGGCCCTCCACAAGCAGAGCGAAGTGTCCGTCAGAGTACGCTTTTCAGACTTAGCAACACGCCGCGCTGAAAACCCACTTCTTCATCTTTGGCTCTGTAGGAATTCGTGATGCGTTTCCAGGTGTATCTCGCGGTTCCTCTGTCCTGTTTTCCCGGCCTACCGCATCTCGAAGTTGATTCGAATGCACGGCACTTGTCACCAATATTCTTGGCTCCTATGCCTATATTTAGAAAGGGCATGGCCTTATAAACTTTGCGAGGTTCTACCTAGATTTTCGCTGACAGTCCGTAGGCTGCCTACGTCTAACCATGCAGTGGAAAACGTTGCTCCTGGGGGCTACCCTCGCGGCTTTACCGTACGCTCATGCTTTCATCCGCTTTGGATGCTCCCAGCTCGTCACTGAGCGCTTCGACCCGTACGTCGTCTCCAATCCTCGAAGGCCTCCTGTCTGAGGCCTTCCTCTGGCAATTAGGTTGGTAACGCCGGGAGAGGTCTCACCTCATGTCCATCAAATTGTCGGAGGGGTGGGTGACTATCTCAGTCGTTGGATTCGTATCACTTATGCGCCCCTTATCACGAACGTGCTAGAATGCGTAAGGCTACCGTTCAACTTTTTTGGCGTTGTCCTAACACCAATACTTGATATCCAGATTCAACCTCACTATGCACCCAGATAACGACCTTCCTGCACTTTCGACCTGTACGACCTGCAGATTTGTGGAAGACAAATCGAATTACTGGACCGCTGCGGTATACTTCCATCATCCTAACGGAAGCTTCATTCGAGTAAGGCGACAATTTTTTTTTAGATACCCTTGATACATTTTTAATGCTTTATTATAGGTTCCACAAATGTCAAACCACAATACAGGTCCCGGATTGCAGTCCGGGGGCATGACCATCTACTACTTCCAACCCAACGGGGGGATCCCGTTCACGATCTTCCCGAAGGTTAGTTTATCCATCATAATTAATCATGTCCTCCGAGTGACAATCATACCAAGGGATTCCGCATGATAGTTGGAAATCCTATGAGACGCAGTAACGACATCGACCCTAGGGACACGGCGGCTCAGGCGACGACGTTCAGATGCTTCGAAGGTGAGGACCCGGGCACCATCGGCGCTCCTGGAGCTTTCCCGGATACGTTCGAATTCCCCAAGACACCCTGTAGCGGGGGTATCCGTTCGAACATCTATTTCCCTCAGTACGCACCTTCAGGTTTCCTAGTCACGACTTCGGTGCTGATACGTCGTGCAGATGCTGGGATGGCGTGAACCTCGATTCACCCGACCATTCGGTCAGTATCTTCTGTATCTCTATCTTCTTTTCGGTTGTCTAACGCCTCCAAAGAGCCACGTCGCTCATCCTATCGGAGGTTTCTTTAATACCAACTGTCCCGCAAGCCACCCCGTCAGGCTCCCATTATTGTTCATTGAGATTAATTGGGACACGCGGCCGTTCAATGACCTCTCTCTATGGCCAGAGGGCGGTCAACCTTTCGTTTTCGCCATGGGAGATCCGTAAGCTGGCTAACCTTTCTTGTGAGCGTGATAACTCACCGAGTTTATTAGGACTGGGTATGGGCAGCACGCGGATTACGTCTTCGGCTGGGAAGGCGACTCTCTCAGACGCGCAATGGATGTGTGCACCTCAGGCGATGGTATCCCCTGGAACTGCCCCGTCCTCACATTACAGGATACGGAGGACATGAACAACTGCAGGCAGCCAGAGAAAGTAGCCGAAGTCGTCGACGGAGCATGTTAGTCCCCGTTTCCTCCTGAAAAAATCAGCAAATAATTCTAACGCGATTCCCAGACATTGACCAGCTTCCTGGTTGCAACCCCCTTCAACGTGGCCCTGCGCAAGCGACTATGGTCCCCAGTTGTGATGCCCCTTCGACAACAATTGAGGCTCCAATGCCCACCGAACCTCCCGTCGCGGTGAACCCGCCCTGGGCGGTCTGCAACGACGGGTCTGAACCGAACCCGCTTCCGATCAACCCGTACTGCTCGGATTATCCCCTCCTCACGAGAGCACCGCAGACGCAGCCCACTGTCCCACCAGCTGTCTGAACTGGAATTTAAATTTCGCTTAAGAGACGCTTTCCCCTATTGTAGTTCTGTTTCCGTGTATCTCTTATCTCATATATGAGTGCTCGTTCTCTCCTCGTCTTTGCAAGTGGGCCTAGAAATCCATCTAATTTCATGGAAGAGTGTAGCATCTCAGGCCGTAAAACTCCCAGATTGTGCAAGATCGTAGAATGCACGACCGTGATTGAAATAGGAAAGACTGTAAACCGTTTGAGAAATAATTTACCGGGAGAAATGATATTATGTGTATGCTAGCTGGGAAGAACTTATGGGGATACTCACGGCCGTTGGATCTATACTCGTATAGACGATGGTCAGATCAGGCAACTCATTAACCTCTTTCGTCATTTGATGACGTATGTGGTCCGTGCGTCGACCATGGAGAGCTTATATATCTCGCGTTTGGGAATTGGCCGCATCCCATGCTTTCTGCCTCCATCCATTCTCCTTCCAGTCCCTCAATTTCAGTCACCGTCAATTAATTATTAACCATCGCTCATAGCTTTGTTCACGCCTTCACATCATCGACCTCGACCGGATGGAGAAGATAACGCTCGGTTCTGCACTTCCACTGCTCTCTCCTCACATTATACAGGTGAGAGTCTGATTTTGAACACTATGCATACAGTCAACAACTTTTCAGGATCTTGATATCTCGTCAGGATCCCGTTAGGAAACTCAGTGTTGGCTTAGTACTACAACTTGTCTCCCCACAATTTTCCTTCAGCGGACGGCTGACATATAAAAACGTTTCTGTGCCTTTTCGGCTTCACCGTCCTCGTCCACGTAGTATTTCTCGTGCACTCTTGCCGTCTCTCTGCAAAGGTCAGTAACGGAGCTATCTAATCTAATCGTCTGTCTTATTCCCACGGTAAATTGCTCTTTACAGAAACGTTGGCCTTCGTTCTTCGCGTCCACCACAACATCGCTGGTGGTGGCGACCGTTCTCCATCATGGTTTATAATCCCTCCGCGTCCTCCTCTTCACTTCCTGATGCCAATTCTGGCGCCGTATATCGCCTCGTGCGTACCCTTAGTGGGCGGAGCGGGAAGGGAGCGCCAGGGGAACAAGGCATCATCGGAGACGCACCAGCGGTTCCGCTTAAACAGACGATCAGTGCGACTTCGGCGTCTTCAAACACTGCGAAGAAGCGTCGACTAAGTGTTGGAGACCGTCTGAAGCAGTTGGGGAAGGAGCTGCCTCTTGGCAAGCTCAGGAAGGTCGCTGGGTACGGCAAAGCAGGGCTCGCGTCTCCAAGGATGAGTGCGGATGGAACACTTCCAGCAACTGCCGACGAAGATCGGCCTCCCCGCACCCCAGCTACTTCATCACCTGGTGCAGGTCCGAGCTCTTCCCATGCGAAGATGCTGAGCATGGTCGCGGAGCTCGACGAGCCTGCCTCAACCATTGTCGGAAGCCCGACTGTCGTCGCTACGCCATCGGAGGACAGAACACCAACGGCGCAGACCCTCGCACGGCGCATCCAGGACCTCGTCGACGCTCCTTCCCTTCCCATCTTTCCCCCACTCGCCGTCCGAACTTCCACCGGTCAAACCCCCTAAACCACCAGCGAGGGACAAAGACGGCCGCCCCATTCCACCTCCGAATGCCAACCCCATCAAGGATTCCAAGTTGATTTCCTTCCTCTCGAGTGCCTCGATCATGAACGGAACTCGAAGTGATGGTAGTCGACGTCCGAGCGTTTGGAGTGTTTTGGAAGGCATCGGTGCGCCGCCGCATGGATTTCCACCTACAGGCGACGAAGCAGAACGGGGTGGGGATGGAGAGACGAGACACGACCCAAATGACGACCAGGACATGTTCTCCGACAACTCGAGCATCATGGTGTACTCTCCGCTCATCCCAACAAGAGACTCCCATGTTGAGCTCGCCGAGCTTGTGCCGGTCTCCATCGAAGAGGAGGTCGTAGTGGAGGGGTCGCCCCAGGCTGGCACATCATGGACTTCTGTGTGGCCTCTGTCGATCTTCTCTGGGGCCAAGGCCGACGACGCACCGCAACTGCCTGTTGCCAAGCGTCTGTCGGGCGAAGTCGTCATCTCTCCGCGGAGGACGAGCGTGGATGAGGCAGGAAGGAGGATCAGGACGCAGACAGTACGAGCTTGGGTTCCTTCGGATACTAAGCTGTCTGTACAGGCGATGTGGTGGGGATACCGACTGTGCGTCATCGCTTTCTGCTTTCAAAGGAATCGCCCGTCTAACAGCCGATTTTTAGGTATCTACCGCCGCCAGTGCTCGCCATCTTGAGCGACAAAACTATCGAGGCCACGAAACGTGCTGCAATGATCACCACAGCTCTAACATGGTTCTTCAACAACCTGCCTGTAAGCTCTCTGCCTTTGGCTGTACAGCCTGCAGCACTTCTCCTTCGCCGCCTTGCTCCGTACTTGGGGTACATCGGAACGTTCATCTCGTGGTCCTGGAGTACAATCAAGAGTTACGACATTGGCATGTCGCTATCCTTCTTCTACTTTTATTTTTGCATTGACCATCTTTACAGGTTTCGGAGTGACCCTCACCGCTACATGGCTTCTACCCATTGCGCTCATCCCAGGTACATGGCATGAGTATGATTTCCCGAAGTCACCTTCACCACCTCCAGCAGCGCCGTTGCCACCACCCGACTCTCCAGTACCTACCTCGCCGCCCACTTCTCTCCCCACCTCGCCGGGTTCTCCCTCGACAACGGATCCCTCGCTGCCAACGTCTCCCGACCCTGCTTCGCCTTCGTTGCCTACGAACCCTGCACCTTCGGATCCACCAACAGCAACGCCCGTGCCAGCGACACCTATTCCCGATTCAGGTTTGCCGACGCCCATTCCAGATACGACTCCGTTACCTGATACGCCATCTCCTCCTGTATCATCCCCCACACCCTCGACCTCGGGTGGAAAGTGGAAGTTACCCAAAGGGCCCACGTCGCCGCGCTCCTTCTGGCCTCGTGCTCTTTCGCCTTCTCGCACGTCCTCATCCTCCAATCTCCCTACGATCACTTCACACACCACTGAGAGAAAGACGGTCGAGATTCCAGTACCACCGACGCCTCCTGAGCTTCCGCCCGTACCACCCATCCCGACCGAACGTCCCAAGCCTGCCAATAAGCAAGGTGTTATTGTTCTGGAGGAGGTCCCAATTGGCTCGCCGCTGATGCAAGAGCTGCTGAATGGGCCTGTGCTAGGTCCGGTGCCGTTGCCTGACGAGGATGCACCTTCGCCTGCTGAGGACCTAAAGGCGAAGAAGAAAGAGAAAGCGAAGAAGGGGCTGTTTGGATTGGGGGTTAGGTCAGCTTGATCATAAGGTGAAGCTTCTGGGTCATCTGCTGGACCTTGATCCTTGTCTCTCCTTCCCTTTGTCTCCTCGCTCTCTGTCCATGATCTGTTCCTTTACTTACGAAATTCCTTTATTCTAGTTTATTACTTTCCAACCCTACGTATGTTGACGACTCTGACGACTTTTACGACTCTTTATGACCTGCTGATGAATCGTGTATATTTCGAACCAATGGACAAAACCTAATGTGTGCACCAAGTGTGTACTCTTGTACTTCCTTGTCGGGCTCATGACAAGCCTCGTGGCCTAGAGGTATAAATAGCCTCTCGCACGGATGAAACTGACGCCCCTAACAATGTCTTCTCCCACTCACGATCCGACTAACCCCCCTCTCCTTCACGTTCGCTCGAAGGACGTGTCGCAATCATTACTGGGGCTGGTTCACAAGGCGTGGGCATAGGCAACGGACGCGCTGCTTCGATCCTCGTCGCAGAAGCCGGCGCACGCGTCGTGTGTGTGGACATGAACGTCGACTGGGCGAACGTCACCGTCGCGATGATCGAGAAAGAGTTCGGCGCACACAG